>JBBGZY010001732.1:132500-239309 GCA_037952925.1 Lithobates clamitans
GAACAACAGGTGGAGCTTATCAGAAACAGCGCCAGCACCCGGGGGCATCGGGTGGAGCATTTCTGGAGTAGTGACTATGGACTGTGTAGACCAGGGGTGCAGCAGCAGAGGCCCCCTGGGAGGTTCAGGAACAGAGGAGGCACAGGCTTGGGAAACACAAGGGGGTCACGGTGACACAGGGACAAACGTTGCACTGTTGTCTGTCCATGGGACACAGCAGCCCTTTAACCCCTTCAATACCGGGGGGCACTTTCACCCCCTTCCTGCCCAAGCCGATTTTCAGCTTTCAGTGCCGTCATACTTTGAATGAATATTGCGCTGTCATGCAACACTGTACCCAAACTAAAAATTTTTGCGTTTTTTCACACAAAAAAAGCCTTCTTTTGGTGGTATTATCACCGCTGAGTTTTTTATTTTTTGCTAAATATACAAAAAAAAAAAAAAGTCTGTAAATTTTGAAGGAAAAAGCGCTTTTTTCTTTGTTTCTTTTATAACATTTTGCAAATAAATAATCTTTTCTTAAGATTAGGCCAAAATGTATTCTGCTACATTTCTTTGGTGAAAATAACCCAAAATCGGTGTATATTATTTAGTCTGTGTGATTTTTTTTTTTTTTTGAGGCCCGAAAACACCAGGACAGTACAAATATCCCCCCAAAATATCTCTTTTTGGAAAGTAGAGAGTCCAAGGTATTTAGTAAGAAGTATGGTGAGATATAATTTATTGTCAAAATTTTTTGGAAAATTAGGAAATTAAAAAAAAAAATGTTTTTTTCACATTCTTTTAAAAAATGTTACATACTGTCACCAGTGTAGTACATCGTCATCATATAACTGGTGTGGTAGTGATCAGAGACACTGAATTTTGACAGTATGTAAAAAACAAAACAAAAAAAAACTTTTTTTAATAATATTTTTTATAAATATCTTAATTTTTATTTTATTACATTACATTTTTTCTTTTTTTTTTACAATTTTTTTAAACATACAGTGACCAGAGCTATTTAGTGTTACCACAGTAACACTGTACTACTTTAGGGGTTATCAGGATTTTTTAATTTTTTTTTTCACGCTATGGTTGCTTATAACTGTGAATTTTACAGTTATACGCAACCGTTTTCTCTGAATGAAAACTATTTATTCAGTGTTAACTATTGTAAATCGCTGTGATTGGCCACAGCTAATCACATGGCACAGATGGGCTGTGATTGGCCCTGTCTGTACCATGTGATCACGGTGACCAATCACAGGGCTCATCACAATAGTACACAATGAATGGCATAAATCAAAGCCTTTCTTTGTGTACAATTGTCATGTAATCTGCTGTGATTGACCACAGCGATCACATGGTACCAGCAGCGGGCCGGGACGGTGATCTGTCATCGGCTGTGGACACAGCGTGGCTTCAGATTGCGCTGGAGCGTGGCCAATGGGGCGTGATCCTAGGAGGACGTCATACGACGTCCTCCCAGTATAACAGGGCTGACGCTTGGCCGTCATATTACAATAGGCCGGGCGGGAGGGGGGTTAAAGGTTCAGGTGAGTGACATCGATGTCGTGGCAGCAATGATCAGGGTAAAACCTGGAAGTGTGCATGTTCCAGCGTCCTATGAGATGCACTAATAGAAGGAGGAAGGTACGTAATTGCTACACGCTAGCTCAGCCTTTCTCAAACTTTTCAACACAGAGGAACCCTTGAAATAACTTTCCAG
Organism: Lithobates clamitans; assembly: GCA_037952925.1. Taxonomy (NCBI): domain Eukaryota; kingdom Metazoa; phylum Chordata; class Amphibia; order Anura; family Ranidae; genus Lithobates; species Lithobates clamitans. Next base: position 134,212 of record JBBGZY010001732.1, read on the forward strand.
TCTCAGGGAACACCTGCTAAAAAATTACTACATCTACAACTCATGATGCATTAGTGTGATGGTCTCTTCAGAGACTGCTCCTTACACTTGTGGTCATTGGGAAGTATGTCCCCCTTTACAGATAGCTAAAAAGATCAATGGTGTCAGTGGGACCTTCATCAGCTCCATAGCTCGGATACCAAATATTTGCAACCCTTTGCAATGCCTCCTAGGGTATATTGATGATGAAGGACTATCTAAGAATGTACAAACCTTTATACCTATAGTGTTATTCTATGCAAAAAAAATCAATAACCATACACTGGAAATCTCAATCCTCCCCCACTACAGCTTTCTGGCTTACTATTGTCAACCAGGCCATACCACTATACAAGGTGACAAACGAAGCCAGAGGGTGTCCAAAAAAATTCTCAAAGATTTGGGAATCTTGGGTCAGCTCTGACAGTACCATGCCACCTGCTCCTTGATATACTAACGGAGACTATAACTCCTAATTAAGTTTCACAAAGATATACCCCCAAATTCCGAATGGTTTCAGATGTGAGGTATTCAACCCTGATTTATACGTAGTTCTGTGTCCACTGACTGAATGCCAGATACATGTATTCCATCAAGGTTTGAGCGATGTTCGCTCCAAATGCATAACTGTGTGTTTAACTGTTTGTTGTGTATTGTAAATAAATAAAAAATGTGCCTTCAAAAGAAAAAAAATGGTGTCAGTGGGAACTTTTCTGGAAGGCAGAAAGTGCTCAATGCTCAAGGAACCCCTGGAGTTCGATATAACCCTGGTTGAGAAACCCTGCGCTAGACCTTGAGTAGGCCTTTGGTGGCCCAACTTGTGGAAGGTCCTCAGGATAGGTTCCTCTAAGCATGTGAAGATACTGTTAGATACTTCAGCCGGCTGGACCATCCAATGCCGCGTACACACGATTGGAAATTCCGCCAGCAAAACTCAGATGAGAGCTTTTTGTCGGAAAATGCGACCGTGTGTACGCTCCATCGGTCTTTTGCTGGCAGAATTCCAGCCAGCAAAAGATTGAGAGCAGGTTCTCTATTTTTCGGTTGGGAAAAGTTCCTATCAGAAAATGCAGTCGTCTGTACAGATTCCGATGCGCAAAATTCCTACGCATGCTCGGAAACAATTAGACGCATGCTCGGGAAGCATTGAACTTCATTTTCTTGGCTCGTCGTAGTGTTGTACGTCACCGCGTTCTTGACAGTCGAAAGTTCAGAGAACTTTTGTGTGGCCGTGTGTATGCAAGGCAAGCTTGAGCGGAATTCCGTCAGAAAAACCATCCAAGTTTTTCCCACGGAAAATGCGCTCGTGTGTACGGGGCATTAGACATTCCATTGAAGCACAATGCTCCTCACCCACCTAAACAATCTTCACAAGCACTCAATGCAAAAAACGGTGAAAGCCAACATTTTGGCTTTAGATACATTTTAACGAGACTTCAGCTTTATGATTAATGTTTAAAGAAAAATGTGTGTTCCTTCTCGATTAAACCCAGAAAATTACCTTCTGTGTAAAGTATTATGCCGCGTACACACGATCGGACTTCTATCGGAAAAAGATATGACTGCTTTTTCGACAGGATTCCGCTCAAGCTTGCCTTGCATACACACGGTCACGCAAAAGTTCGCTGAAATTCCGACCGTCAAGAACGCGGTGACGTACAATGCTTCCGAGCATGCGTCGAATTGTTTCCGAGCATGCGTAGGGATTTTGCGCGTCGGAATTGCCACAGACAATTGCATTTTCGGATAGGAACTTTTCCCGATCGAAAAATTGAGAACATGCCCCCAATCTTTTGCTGGCTGGAATTCGGCCAGCAAAAGTCCGATGGAGCATACACACAGTCGCATTTTCCGACGAAAAACTTTCATCGCTCTTTTGCGGGCCGAAATTCCGATCGTACGGAGCATAAGACAGTTCTCAGACAGAACAGCTTCGGCTTTCTGCAATCAACAACGGCACTGAGCCGTCACCTTATCGAATATCGTTCTATCTTTCAATGTAACCCTGGTAAAGAAACCCTGCGCTAGACCTTGAGTAGGCCTTTGGTGGCCCAACTTGTGGAAGGTCCTCAGGATAGGTTCCTCTAAGCATGTGAAGATACTGTTAGATACTTCAAGCGGCTGGACTCTCTAAGATATTCCATTGAAGCACGGTGCTCCTCACCCACCTAAACAATCTTCACAAGCACTCAATGCAGAAAACGGGAAAAGCCAAACTTTTGGCTTTAGATAAATTTTAATGAGACTTCAGCTTTATGATGAATGTTAAAAGAAAAATGTTTGTTCCTTCTTGATTAAACCCAGAAAATTACCATCCGCGTAAAATATAAGCCTCAGACAGAACAGCTTCGGCTTTCTGCAATCAACAACAGCACTGAGCCGTCACCTTATCGAATACCATTCTATCGTTTGATATAACCCTGGTCGAGAAACCCTGCGCTAGACTTTGAGTAGGCCTTTGGTGGCCCAACTTGTAGAAGGTCCTCAGGATAGGTTCCTCTAAGCATGTGAAGATATTGTTAGGTACTTCAACCAGCTGGACTCTCTATGACATTCCATTGAAGCACGGTGCTCCTCACCCACCTAAACAATCTTCACAAGCACTCAATGCAAAAAAACGGGAAAAGCCAACCTTTTGGCTTTAGATACATTTTAACGAGACTTCAGCTTTATGATTAATGTTGAAAGAAAAATGTGTGTTCCTTCTCGGTTAAACCCAGAAAATTACCATCTGCATAAAGTATTAGCCTCAGACAGAACAGCTTCGGCTTTCTGCAATCAACAACAGCACTGAGCCGTCACCTTATTGAATATCGTTCTAACGTTCGACATAACCCTGGTCGAGAAACCCTGCGCTAGACCTTGAGTAGGCCTTTGGTGGCCCAACTTGTGGAAGGTCCTCAGGATAGGTTCCTCTAAGCATGTGAAGATACTGTTAGATACTTCAAGCGGCTGGACTCTCTAAGACAGTGGTCATCAACCCTGTCCTCAGGGCCCACCAACAGGCCAGGTTTGCAAGATAACTGAAATGCATCACAGGTGATATCATTTGCTGCTCAGTGATTGCAGTATTCTAGTCTGCATCTCCCCAAGGTAGTACATAAAACCCTGGCCTGTTAATGGGCCCTGAGGACAGGGTTGATGACCACTGCTCTAAGACAATCCATCGAAGCACGGTGCTCCTCACCCACCTAAACAATCTTCACAAGCACTCAATGCAAAAAATGGGAAAAGCCAACCTTTTGGCTTTAGATACATTTTAACGAGACTTCAGCTTTGTGATTAATGTGGAAAGAAAAATGTGTGTTCCTTCTCGATTAAACCCAGAAAATTACCATCCGAGTAAAGTATAAGCCTCAGACAGAACAGCTTCGGCTTTCTGCAATTAACAACAGCACTGAGCCGTCACCTTATCGAATACCGTTCTATCGTTTGATATAACCCTGGTCAAGAAACCCTGCGCTAGACTTTGATTAGGCCTTTGGTGGCCCAACTTGTGGAAGGTCCTCAGGATAGGGCTCCTCTAAGCATGTGAAGATATTGTTAGATACTTCAACTGGCTGGACTCCCTAAGACATTCCATTGAAGCACAATGCTCCTCACCCACCTAAACAATCTTCACAAGCACTCAATGCAAAAAATGGGGAAAGCCAACATTTTGGCTTTAGATACATTTTAACGAGACTTCAGCTTTATGATTAATGTTGAAAGAAAAATGTGTGTTCCTTCCCGATTAAACCCAGAAAATTACCATCCGCGTAAAGTATTAGCCTCAGACAGAACAGCTTCGGTTTTCTGCAATCAACAACAGCACTGAGCCGTCACCTTATTGAATATTGTTCTAACGTTCAACATAACCCTGGTCGAGAAACCCTGCGCTAGACCTTGAGTAGGCCTTTGGTGGCCCAACTTGTGGAAGGTCCTCAGGATAGGTTCCTCTAAGCATGAGAAGATACTGTTAGATACTTCAAGCGGCTGGACTCTCTAAGACAGTGGTCATCAACCCTGTCCTCAGGGCCCACTAACAGGCCAGGTTTGCAAGATATCTGAAATACATCACAGGTGATATAATTTGCTGCTCAGTGATTGCAGTATTCTAGTCTGCATCTCCCCAAGGTAATACATAAAACCTGGCCTGTTAATGGGCCCTGAGGACAGGGTTGATGACCACTGCTCTAAGACATTCCATTGAAGCACGATGCTCCTCACCCACCTAAACAATCTTCACAAGCACTCAATGCAAAAAACTGGAAAAGCCAACCTTTTGGCTTTAGATACATTTTAACGAGACTTCAGCTCTATGATTAATGTGGAAAGAAAAATGTGTGTTCCTTCTCGATTAAACCCAGAAAATTACCATCCGAGTAAAGTATAAGCCTCAGACAGAACAGCTTCGGCTTTCTGCAAATAACAACAGCACTGAGCCGTTACCTTATCGAATTCCGTTCTATCGTTTGATATAACCCTGGTCAAGAAACCCTGCGCTAGACCTTGAGTAGGCCTTTGGTGGCCCAACTTGTGGAAGGTCCTCAGGATAGGGTTCCTCTAAGCATGTGAAGATACTGTTAGATACTTCAACCAGCTGGACTCCCTAAGACATCCCATTGAAGCACGGTGCTCCTCACCCACCTAAACAATCTTCACAAGCGCTCAATGTAAAAAAACGGGAAAAGCCAACCTTTTGGCTTTAGATGAATTTTAACGAGACTTCAGCTTTATGATTAATGTTGAAAGAAAAATGTGTGTTTCTTCTCGATTAAACCCAGAAAATTACCATCCGCGTAAAATGTTAGCCTCAGACAGAACAGCTTCGGCTTTCTGCAATCAACAACGGCACTGAGCCGTCACCTTATCGAATATCGTTCTATCTTTCAATATAACACTGGTCGAGAAACCCTGCGCACGGTGCTCCTCACCCACCTAAACAATCTTCACAAGCACTCAATGCAGAAAACGGGAAAAGCCAAACTTTTGGCTTTAGATAAATTTTAATGAGACTTCAGCTTTATGATGAATGTTAAAAGAAAAATGTTTGTTCCTTCTTGATTAAACCCAGAAAATTACCATCCGCGTAAAATATAAGCCTCAGACAGAACAGCTTCGGCTTTCTGCAATCAACAACAGCACTGAGCCGTCACCTTATCGAATACCGTTCTATCGTTTGATATAACCCTGGTCGAGAAACCCTGCGCTAGACTTTGAGTAGGCCTTTGGTGGTCCAACTTGTAGAAGGTCCTCAGGATAGGTTCCTCTAAGCATGTGAAGATATTGTTAGGTACTTCAACCAGCTGGACTCTCTATGACATTCCATTGAAGCACGGTGCTCCTCACCCACCTAAACAATCTTCACAAGCACTCAATGCAAAAAAACGGGAAAAGCCAACCTTTTGGCTTTAGATACATTTTAACGAGACTTCAGCTTTATGATTAATGTTGAAAAAAAAATGTGTGTTCCTTCTCGGTTAAACTCAGAAAATTACCATCCGCGTAAAGTATAAGCCTCAGACAGAACAGCTTCGGCTTTCTGCAATCAACAACAGCACTGAGCCGTCACCTTATTGAATATCGTTCTAACGTTCGACATAACCCTGGTCGAGAAACCCTGCGCTAGACCTTGAGTAGGCCTTTGGTGGCCCAACTTGTGGAAGGTCCTCAGGATAGGTTCCTCTAAGCATGTGAAGATACTGTTAGATACTTCAAGCGGCTGGACTCTCTAAGACAGTGGTCATCAACCCTGTCCTCAGGGCCCACCAACAGGCCAGGTTTGCAAGATAACTGAAATGCATCACAGGTGATATCATTTGCTGCTCAGTGATTGCAGTATTCTAGTCTGCATCTCCCCAAGGTAGTACATAAAACCCTGGCCTGTTAATGGGCCCTGAGGACAGGGTTGATGACCACTGCTCTAAGACATTCCATCGAAGCACGGTGCTCCTCACCCACCTAAACAATCTTCACAAGCACTCAATGCAAAAAACGGGAAGAGCCAACCTTTTGGCTTTAGATACATTTTAACGAGACTTCAGCTTTATGATTAATGTGGAAAGAAAAATGTGTGTTCCTTCTTGATTAAACCCAGAAAATTACCATCTGCGTAAAGTATTAGCCTCAGACAGAACAGGTTCGGCTTTCTGCAATCAACAACAGCACTGAGCCGTCACCTTATCGAATATCGTTCTAACGTTCGATATAACCCTGGTCGAGAAACCCTGCGCTAGACCTTGAGTAGGCCTTTGGTGGCCCAACTTGTGGAAGATCCTCAGGATAGGGCTCCTCTAAGCATGTGAAGATACTATTAGATACTTCAACTGGCTGGACTCCCTAAGACATTCCATTGAAGCACAATGCTCCTCACCCACCTAAACAATCTTCACAAGCACTCAATGCAAAAAATGGGGAAAGCCAACATTTTGGCTTTAGATACATTTTAACGAGACTTCAGCTTTATGATTAATGTTGAAAGAAAAATGTGTGTTCCTTCCCGATTAAACCCAGAAAATTACCATCCGCGTAAAGTATTAGCCTCAGACAGAACAGCTTCGGCTTTCTGCAATCAACAACAGCACTGAGCCGTCACCTTATTGAATACCGTTCTATCGTTTGATATAACCCTGGTCAAGAAACACTGCGCTAGACCTTGAGTAGGCCTTTGGTGGCCCAACTTGTGGAAGGTCCTCAGGATAGGTTCCTCTAAGCATGTGAAGATACTGTTAGGTACTTCAACCAGCTGGACTCCCTAAGACATCCCATTGAAGCACGGCGCTCCTCACCCACCTAAACAATCTTCACAAGCGCTCAATGCAAAAAAACGGGAAAAGCCAAACTTTTGGCTTTAGATGAATTTTAACGAGACTTCAGCTTTATGATTAATGTTGAAAGAAAAATGTGTGTTCCTTCTCGGTTAAACCCAGAAAATTACCATCCGCGTAAAGTATTAGCCTCAGACAGAACAGCTTCGGCTTTCTGCAATCAACAACAGCACTGAGCCGTCACCTTATCGATTATCGTTCTGCAATTTTCTAATCATTTAGATGCCCTTAATTAGAAAGCTAAGATTAATTATCCCAGCCCCCCTTCCCCCCACTTGGCCCGGTGCAGTGTGACCTAATTGCATCTTAATGCTTGCGCGCTTTAAAACAAAAAAAAAATCAGAGAGGATTTGGTACAATCGCCTCGCCTTGCTTTTTCCTGCCATTCCCGAGGCCGGATAAGTCAGCGCGCGGCTTTTAGCAAAGCAGATTTTAATGTGTGTTTGATGCGCTGCCCACAATCCGCTTTTAAGCTAAATGGCGTCTGATCGGCAGTTACATTAGCTGAGTTTTATCGTGATTAGGGATCAAAAGGCTTCATTTGTAGACGAGGCGGCCATCTGTCTGCTGCGACGCTCAAATCACGGGGAAATTAGCCGGGGTCCGCTTTTTCTGACGAAAATATCTCCATAAAACCAGACATTAAAGGGACTTCATCAAATCTGCGTATCAGCTGCAGGCCCCCTCTGTAAAACAAGATGGTTTAATGTTGGGAGATGGAGAAAATGGATTCCAGAACACACATGGGGGGGGGGGGGGGGGAGGTTGGGAGTGAGATTGAGATTATTTCTCTGCTTCGCCATGAAAATTGATGTAAATGGTGTAATATTCTCTACCAGAAATGCAGGGTGAGTCCTTCATATGGCAGAACTCCACCTAACTTTTTGTCAATAATAAAATGTTGAAGGATTGAAAAACGTAGCTTTTCTGCAATACTTAACTTCAATCAGATGCTGTCCCCATACACTACTTGTATCCTGCCACTAGATGTCACCAGTCTTCTGGGATGAATGACACTGGCTGTCATTCAACCTGGAAATTACGAGGACATCTAGTGGTAGAGAATAGGTAGTGCAGAGGGCAGCACCAGATTGAAGTTAAAAGTATAATAACTAAAGGCAAAACTTTTTTTTTTTCTTTAGATTGGGATTGGGACCCCTGTTAAGTTTTTGCTGCTGTCTGTGCTCCTAAGGGGGGGGGGGGTCGAATCACCCTCTCTATTTGTCCTGTTTATTGTTAATACTGAGAAGGAATCTTAAAGTGGATCAGGTAACTGAACCTGATCCCGATCCAGTGATGTGCACGAGAGCAGAGGCCCTCTCCTGTCTCTCACTCCTCATTGGCTCAGATGCATCAGCAGGAGCCATTGGCTACAGCTGCTGTCAATCAGAGCCAGTGAAGAGGGAGCGGGGGTAGGGGTGAAAGGAGCGAAGGGCAGGGGTGGAGGGAGCGAGGGGCAGGGGTGAAGGGAGCAAAGGGCAGGGATGGAGGGAGCGGGGGTGGAGGGAGCGAAGGGCAGGGGTGGAGGGAGCGAGGGGCAGGGGTGGAGGGAGCGGGGGTGGAGGGAGCGAAGGCCAGGGGTGGAGGGAGCGAGGGGCAGGGGTGGAGGGAGCGGGGGTGGGGGTGGAGGGAGCGGGGGTGGGGGTGGAGGGAGTGGGGGCGGGGGTGGAGGGAGCGAGGGGCAGGGGTGGAGGGAGCAGGGCGGGGGTGGAGGGAGCGAGGGGCAGGGGTGGAGGGAGCGAGGGGCAGGGGTGGAGGGGGTGGGGGCAGGGATGGAGGGAGCGAGGGGCAGGGGTGGAGGGGGCGGGGGCAGGGGTGGAGGGAGTGAAGGGCAGGGGTGGAGGGAGCGAGGGGCAGGGGTGGAGGGAGCGGGGGTGGAGGGAGCGAGGGGCAGGGGTGGAGGGAGCGGGGGCGGGGGTGGAGGGAGTGAGGGGCGAGGGTGGAGGGAGTGTGGCAGGTGTGGAGGAAGCGAAGGGCAGGGGTGCAGGGTGCAAAGGGCAGGGGTGGAGGGGGCGGGGGTGGAGGGAGCGAATGGCAGGAGTGGAGGGAGCGAGGGGTGGAGGGTGCAAAGGGCAGGGGTGGAGGGAGCGAGGGGCAGGGGTGGAGGGTGAAAAGGGCAGGGGTGGAGGGGGCGGAGGGAGCGAAGGGCAGGAGTGGAGGGAGCGAGGGGCAGGGGTGGAGGGTGCAAAGGGCAGGGGTGGAGGGGGTGGAGGGAGCGAAGGGCAGGAGTGGAGGGGGTGGAGGGAGCGAAGGGCAGGAGTGGAGGGAGCAGGGGGGTCCCACTTTGTGTGTCTTATGGAATCAGAATCAGTACTGCTTGGACCTTGAAGAAGGGGACACACCCCGAAAGCTTGTCCTGAAAAATTGTATGTTAGTGCAAATAAAAAAAGTATCACGGACAGTACTCAATTTTTTCTGTGTCTTATGGACAAAGAAAGTGGGACTCGGGAGTGAACACGCACGGGTGCTTCCATAGCAAGCAACTTGCTATGGTGGCACTCGGCGGGATGGAGCCAGGAGCACCGGCGGGGGAACCCAGAAAAGGAGGATCGGGGCTGCTCTGTGCAAAAAGAAAAATGACAGGGGTTATAACCCTTCCTTACTTTATCCACAATGAAAAAAACACTTTGCTTTTAGTTCTACCTTAATTTTTTTTTTCTTTGCTTTGCCATGAAAATTGACGTAATATTCTCTACCAGCAATGCAGGGTGAGTCCTCCATATGGCAGAACTGGGCTTTCATTTTTGTTGACCAGTTAATTTTTCTTTTTAAAAAATGTGAAATTGTGAAGATTAAAAAATGTAACTTTTGCTGCAATACGCTCCTCGGCCACTTTATTAGGTACACCCTGTTGCTTGGTAACACAAATAACCAATCACATGGCAGCAACTCAATGCATTTAGGTATCTAGACGCTGTGAAGACGACTTGCTGAAATTCAAACCGAGCATCAGAATGGGGAAGAAAGGGCATGCTTGTTGGTGCCAGACGGGCTGGTCTGAGTATTTCTGGGGATTTTCACACACAACTATCTCTCTACAGAGAATGGTGGGAAAAAGAGAAAATATCCAGTGAGCGGCAGTTGTGTGGAGGAAAATGCCTTGTTAAAGTCAGAGGAGAATGGGCAGACTGGTTCTAGATGATAGAAAGGCGACAGTAACTCAAATAAATACTCGTTACACCCAAAGTATGCAGAATAGTTACATAGTTACATGGTTAATCAGGTCGAAAACAGACACAAGTCCATCTAGTTCAAAATAATAATGATAATAATATTATAATAAAAAAAAAAAATAATAATAAAAAAAAAAAAAACGAATAATAATAAAATCCCATATACACAATTCTATACCCTCAGTTGATTCAGAGGAAGGTGAAAACCCCCAGCAGAGTATGATCCAATTTGCTGCAGCAGGGGAAAAAATTCCTTCCTCATCCCAGAGAGGCAATCGGATATTCCCTGGATCAGCTTTACCTATAAATATCAGTCCCCAGATATATTCTGTACATTTAGGAAAGAATCCAGGACTTTCTTATCCACTTGTCGCCCGCCAGAAAGGGGAATGACGGCGGCAAAGTGGTGTCATCCTGACCGGATGTCATATGACGTGATCCAGATATCGCGGGGGGGGGGGGGGGTCAGTCTGACACGCCGCAACTCCGATTGTGGTATGAAGCCTCTGACGTGATCAGCTGTGACCAATCACATCACAGCTGATCATCGCGTGAACCAGGAAGTGCCGGTAAACGACTTTCCTCGGTTCACGCTGACAGGGAGAGCCGATCGGCGGCTCTCTCTGTCAGAAGGGGGGAGGGGGGGTCTGTGCTGATAATCAGCACATTGATTATCAGCACAGCCCCCATCAAAAGGTGCCAATCAGTGCCCAACACCTGCCAGCCTGTCCCCATAATAAATGCCGGTCAGGCTCGATTCACATCTATGCATGTTGCTTTTGAGCGTTTCTGGAGGTTTTTTTGTGATGCTTGCCACGTTTTTGAGCAGTGTTTTTGCAGCGTTTTGCAGTTGTTGTTTTTTTACGCCAAAAACGCAAAACGCATCAAAAACGCTGCAGAAATGCTGTAAAAACGTAAAAGCGTTTTTGATGCTGGTCTATCGAATTCTATTACATGCAAAACGCTGCATTTTGCATGAAAAAAAGTCCCCGACCCTTTCAACAAACTCAGAGGTACAAAAATGCATTGATGGGAACATGTTCCATAGGAACCCATGTTAAAAAATTCCCATGCATTTCTGCAAAAATGCAAAATGCATCAAAAAACGCGCTAGTGTGAATGGAGCCTCAGTGCCCACAACAGTGCCATCAGTGCCCACAACAGTGCAAATCAGTGCCCAAAAAATGCCAATCAGTGCTCCATCAGTAATGCCTGTCAGTGCCCCATCAAAGTGCCAATCAGTGCCATTCAGTAATGCCTGTCAGTAACTTCTCATCATTTCTCCACTGATGGGCACTGATGAGGTGGCACTGATGGGCACTGATAGGTGGCACTTATATGCAGCACTGGGCATTGATAGGTGGCACTGGTGGGCACTGATAAGTGACACTGAAATGCTGCACTGATGGGTACTTTTGGGTGGCACTGAAGGGCACTGATAGGCAGCACTGATGGGCGCTGATGGTTGGCACTGATAGATGGCACTGATAGGCATCACTGATGGCACTGGCAGGCATTGCTGATGGGCACTGATTGGCATCTGCCTAGTGGTCCAGGGTGGCATACCTGGTGGGCGTCCTTTGTGGGCATCCCTGGTGGTCCTGGCGGCATCCCTGGTGGTCCTGGGCGGGCATCCACGGGGGGGGGGCTGCACTGATAAAAAAATCAACACAGACCCCCCTCTGTATACCACGTCCACAGCCACCCCTCTGTCCAAGTATACCACGTCCACAGCCACCCCTCTGTCCAAGTATACCACGTCCACAGCCACCCCTCTGTCCAAGTATACCACGTCCACAGCCACCCCTCTGTCCAAGTATACCACGTCCACAGCCACCCCTCTGTCCAAGTATACCACGTCCACATCCACCCCTCTGTCCAAGTATACCACGTCCACAGCCACCCCTCTGTCCAAGGTTTTACTTACCTCCTCATGAAAATAAATCAGATTTGTCTGACAACTTCTGTCTTTCGTGAACCCATGCCGTCTGTTGCTTAACCACTTCAGCCCCGGAAGTATTTACCCCCTTCCCGACCAGGCCATTTTTTGTGATTCGGCACTGCATCGCTTTAACTGACAATTGCGCGGTCGTGCCTGGTGGTCCAGGGGGGCATACCTGGTGGGCGTCCTTTGTGGGCATCCCTGGTGGTCCTGGGCGGGCATCCACGGGGAGGGGGGGGCTGCACTGATAAAAAATCAACACAGACCCCCCTCTGTATACCACGTCCACAGCCACCCCTCTGTCCAAGTATACCACGTCCACATCCACCCCTCTGTCCAAGTATATCACGTCCACAGCCACCCCTCTGTCCAAGTATACCACGTCCACAGTCACCCCTCTGTCCAAGTATACCACGTCCACATCCACCCCTCTGTCCAAGTATACCACGTCCACATCCACCCCTCTGTCCAAGTATACCACGTCCACATCCACCCCTCTGTCCAAGTATACCACGTCCACATCCACCCCTCTGTCCAAGTATACCACGTCCACATCCACCCCTCTGTCCAAGTATATCACGTCCACAGCCACCCCTCTGTCCAAGTATACCACGTCCACAGCCACCCCTCTGTCCAAGTATACCACGTCCACAGCCACCCCTCTGTCCAAGTATACCACGTCCACAGCCACCCCTCTGTCCAAGTATACCACGTCCACATCCACCCCTCTGTCCAAGTATACCACGTCCACAGCCACCCCTCTGTCCAAGGTTTTACTTACCTCCTCATGAAAATAAATCAGATTTGTCTGACAACTTCTGTCTTTCGTGAACCCATGCCGTCTGTTGCTTAACCACTTCAGCCCCGGAAGTATTTACCCCCTTCCCGACCAGGCCATTTTTTGTGATTCGGCACTGCATCGCTTTAACTGACAATTGCGCGGTCGTGCCTGGTGGTCCAGGGGGGCATACCTGGTGGGCGTCCTTTGTGGGCATCCCTGGTGGTCCTGGGCGGGCATCCACGGGGAGGGGGGGGCTGCACTGATAAAAAATCAACACAGACCCCCCTCTGTATACCACGTCCACAGCCACCCCTCTGTCCAAGTATACCACGTCCACATCCACCCCTCTGTCCAAGTATATCACGTCCACAGCCACCCCTCTGTCCAAGTATACCACGTCCACAGTCACCCCTCTGTCCAAGTATACCACGTCCACATCCACCCCTCTGTCCAAGTATACCACGTCCACATCCACCCCTCTGTCCAAGTATACCACGTCCACATCCACCCCTCTGTCCAAGTATACCACGTCCACATCCACCCCTCTGTCCAAGTATACCACGTCCACATCCACCCCTCTGTCCAAGTATATCACGTCCACAGCCACCCCTCTGTCCAAGTATACCACGTCCACATCCACCCCTCTGTCCAAGTATACCACGTCCACATCCACCCCTCTGTCCAAGTATCCCACGTCCACATCCACCCCTCTGTCCAAGTATACCATGTCCACAGCCACCCCTCTGTCCAAGTATACCACGTCCACATCCACCCCTCTGTCCAAGTATACCATGTCCACAGCCACCCCTCTGTCCAAGTATACCACGTCCACATCCACCCCTCTGTCCAAGTATACCATGTCCACAGCCAACCCTCTGTCCAAGTATACCATGTCCACAGCCACCCCTCTGTCCAAGTATACCACGTCCACATCCACCCCTCTGTCCAAGTATACCACGTCCACATCCACCCCTCTGTCCAAGTATACCACGTCCACATCCACCCCTCTGTCCAAGTATATCACGTCCACAGCCACCCCTCTGTCCAAGTATACCACGTCCACATCCACCCCTCTGTCCAAGTATACCACGTCCACATCCACCCCTCTGTCCAAGTATACCACGTCCACATCCACCCCTCTGTCCAAGTATACCACGTTCACATCCACCCCTCTGTCCAAGTATCCCACGTCCACATCCACCCCTCTGTCCAAGTATACCATGTCCACAGCCACCCCTCTGTCCAAGTATACCACGTCTACATCCACCCCTCTGTCCAAGTATACCATGTCCACAGCCAACCCTCTGTCCAAGTATACCATGTCCACAGCCACCCCTCTGTCCAAGTATACCATGTCCACATCCACCCCTCTGTCCAAGTATCCCACGTCCACATCCACCCCTCTGTCCAAGTATACCATGTCCACAGCCAACCCTCTGTCCAAGTATACCATGTCCACAGCCACCCCTCTGTCCAAGTATACCATGTCCACATCCACCCCTCTGTCCAAGTATCCCACGTCCACATCCACCCCTCTGTCCAAGTATACCATGTCCACAGCCACCCCTCTGTCAAAGTATACCACGTCCACATCCACCCCTCTGTCCAAGTATACCATGTCCACAGCCAACCCTCTGTCCAAGTATACCATGTCCACAGCCACCCCTCTGTCCAAGTATACCATGTCCACAGCCACCCCTCTGTCCAAGTATACCACGTCCACATCCACCCCTCTGTCCTAGTATACCACGTCCACATCCACCCCTCTGTCCAAGTATCCTACGTCCACATCCACCCCTCTGTCCAAGTATACCACGTCCACAGCCACCCCTCTCCAAGGTTTTACTTACCTCCTCATAAAAATAAATCAGGTTTGTCTGACAACTTCTGTCTTTCGTGAACCCATGCTGTCTGTGGCTTAACCACTTCAGCCCCGGAAGGATTTACCCCCTTCCCGACCAGGCCATTTTTTGTGATTCGGCACTGCATCGCTTTAACTGACAATTGCGCGGTGGTGCGACGTTGTACCCAAACAAAATTGACGTCCTTTTTTCGCACAAATAGAGCTTTCTTTTGGTGGTATTTGATCACCTCTGCGGTTTTTATTCTTTGCGCTATAAACGGAAAAAGACCAACCATTTTGAAAAAAACACAACATTTTGTACTTTTTGCTATTATAAATATCCCCCAAAAAATGTCAAAAACCCCTAAATTTCTTCCTCGGTTTAGGCCGATATGTATTCTTCTACATATTTTTGGTAAAAAAAAAAAAAAAAGGGCAATAAGCGTATATTGATTGGTTTAAGCAGAAGTTATAACATCTACAAAATAGGGGATAGATTTATGTCATTTTTATTATTATTATTATTTTTTATTTTACTAGTAATGGCGGCGATCAGCGATTTTTATCGGGACTACGACATTGCGGCGGACAGATCGGACACTTTTGACACTTTTTTGGGACCAGTGACATTTATACAGCGATCAGAGCGAAAAGTAGCCATTGATTACTGTATAAAATGTCACTGGCAGGGGAGGGGTTAACACTAGGGGGCGATCAAGGGGTTATATGTGTTCCCTCAGTGTGTTCTAAGTGTTGAGGGGATGGGACTGCCTAGGGGAGGAGACATATCGCTGTTCCTATATACTAGGAACACACGATCTGTCTCCTCTCCCCTGCCAGAACGTGGATTTGTGTGTTTACATACACAGATCCTCATTCTCGTTCTGTCTGGAGCGATCACGGGTGCCCGGGGGCGAGGGGGGCGCGGTGTCCGCCGGGCACCCGTGATCGCTCCAGAACGCGCATCGGCTCCGGGGACACGCTGCAGGCGCCTACTATAGCGTCTTAAAGAGCCAACGTAGAGCTACGGCGATTTGCGCAGCCGTGCCAACCCGCCGGCAGTAAAACTGGGACAGCTGGTCGGCTAGCGGTTAAAATAATTTTTTCCAGCAAGAACTCGTCTATTTGGTCTTTTATTAAACTCTCCAGTATCTTCCCGACTAAACGAAACTGTCAGGTCTATAGTTACTTGGTAAAGACTTTGATCCCTTTTTAAATGTAGGCACCCCATTGGCCCTGCGCCAATCCAGTGGTTCCATTCCCCTCATTAATGAGTCCCTAAAAATGACATACACCTTTATTCTGTCTCAATATTTCTGGACCAGATCACTTTTGAGTCATTGTGGATCATTCGGGGCTGTGTCACTACCACCCCCATTATGGACATGAGCCCCCCATGCTCCTTTGTATACACAGAGCTGAAGAATGTATTTAATAATTTTGCCTTCTCTTTGCCCCCCCAGTCACCCACTGCAGATTACAGTGGAACCTTGGTTAACGAGTAACGCGGTTAACAAGCGTTTTGAAAGACGAGTAATTTTAAAAAAAAAAATCTTAACTCGGTTTGCGAGTGTTGTCTCACAAAAGGAGTAGAATTCAAGCGAATGGGGTGTGCAGTACCGCATTTGGCCAGAGGTGCGGGGGGCGCCGATGACACTCGGAAACGGTTCTGAGCCATTCAGCAGAATTCAAGCGAATGGGGTGTGCAGTACCGCATTTGGCCAGAGGTGCGGGGGGCGCCGGTGACACTCGGAACGGTTCTGAGCCATTCAGCAGAATTCAAGCGAATGGGGTGTGCAGTACCGCATTTGGCCAGAGGTGCGGGGGGCGCCGATGACACTCGGAACGGTTCTGAGCCATTCAGCAGAATTCAAGCGAATGGGGTGTGCAGTACCGCATTTGGCCAGAGGTGCGGGGGGCGCCGGTGACACTCGGAACGGTTTTGAGCCATTCAGCAGAATTCAAGCGAATGGGGTGTGCAGTACCGCATTTGGCCAGAGGTGCGGGGGGCGCCGGTGACACTCGGAACGGTTCTGAGCCATTCAGCAGAATTCTAGCGAATGGGGTGTGCAGTACCGCATTTGGCCAGAGGTGCGGGGGGCGCCGATGACACTCGGAACGGTTCTGAGCCATTCAGCAGAATTCAAGCGAATGGGGTGTGCAGTACCGCATTTGGCCAGAGGTGCGGGGGGCGCCGGTGACACTCGGAATGGTTCTGAGCCATTCAGCAAAATTCAAGCGAATGGGGTGTGCAGTACCGCATTTGGCCAGAGGTGCGGGGGGCGCCGGTGACACTCGGAACGGTTCTGAGCCATTCAGCAGAATTCAAGCGAATGGGGTGTGCAGTACCGCATTTGGCCAGAGGTGCGGGGGCGCCGGTGACACTCGGAATGGTTCTGAGCCATTCAGTAGAACTCAAGCGAATGGGGTGTGCAGTACCGCATTTGGCCAGAGGTGCGGGGGCGCCGGTGACACTCGGTACAGTTCTGGGCCATTCAGAGCCGTTCGGAAATCCTCGGAAATCCTCGGAAACACTCAGAAATACTCCATTCCCAAGCCTTTTCGAAGCTTTCCAAATTCAGCCAAGCTGTCCCCGAGTATTTCCGAGGCTCTCCGTTGCCCCCCCCACCTCTGGCCACATGCGGTATTGCATGCAATAGAAGTCAGTCAATGCAGAACGAATTATCTTTGTTTCCATTGACTTCAATAGGGAAATTCGCTTTGATATGCAAGTGTGCTTTGGATTACAAGCATTCTCCTGGAACGGATTATGCTCGTAATCCAAGGTTCCACTGTATTTTGGAAAGGGCCTACATGCTCAGACCTGAGCTTTTTTTACTAAAGATGAATGCG
Source organism: Lithobates clamitans (assembly GCA_037952925.1). Taxonomy (NCBI): domain Eukaryota; kingdom Metazoa; phylum Chordata; class Amphibia; order Anura; family Ranidae; genus Lithobates; species Lithobates clamitans. Next base: position 151,631 of record JBBGZY010001732.1, read on the forward strand.
GCCAAGTACAGGGATATCCTGGACGAAAACCTTCTCCAGAGTGCTCAGGACCTCAGACTGGGCCGAAGGTTTACCTTCCAACAAGACAATGACCCTAAGAACACAGCTAAAATAACGAAGGAGTGGCTTCACAACGACTCCGTGACTGTTCTTGAATGGCAAATAGAAATAGAAAATATGAATAGAAAAAAAGGAATAGAATAGAAAGAAACAGAATAGAATAGAAAATAAAGGAATATAATATAATAGAGTAAAACAGAACAGAAAACAAAATAAAAGAATAGAAAAAAAATATTTAAATAAAGAGATGGAATAGAAAAGAATAGAGTAAAACTGTAAAAAAAATAGAATAGAAAATAAAGGAATATAATATAATAGAGTAAAACAGAACAGAAAACAAAATAAAAGAATAGAAAAAAAAATATTTAAATAAAGAGATGGAATAGAAAAGAATAGAGTAAAACTGTGAAAAAAATAGAATTGAAAATAAAAGAATAGAATAAAATAGAATATAATATAAAGGAAAGGAAAAGAATAGAATAGCATAAAAAGTAAAATAGAATAGAATAACATAGAAATAATATAATTATTTTCTGAAATTTGGATTTCAAACAGAATAAATTCGAATTTGCATTCAATAGAAAAGAATAGAATAGGAAAAGAAAGAATAGGAGCAGAGTAGAAAATAATATAATAGACTAGAAAAAATAGAATAAAATAGAAAGAATATAACCTTCTTCCAAAATGTGAATTTCAAAGAGAATAAATTTGAATAGAATATAGAACAGAAAAGAATAGAATAGAATTCAAAGAACAATAGAATACAATACAATAGAAAGAATATAACCATTTCCCAAAACTTGAATAGAATGAATTCAAATTTGAATGGAATAAAAAGGAATAGAATAGAAAAGAATAGAGTAGAAAATTAACTAATAGAATAAAAAAAGATTAGAATGAAATAGAATAGAAAACAAAATAAAAGAATAGAATAGAATAAAAAAACAATAGAATAGAATGGAATAGAAAAAATATAGCCATCTTCAAAAATGTGAATTTAGAAAAGAACAAATTCAGATTCGAATGGAATTCGATTTGAATGCAGTTCAAACAGAATTCAAATCATTTCAAATTGAAATAAACAAATTTATGTAAATAACGAATGGAAGCGAAACAAATGTTTTCGTTCTGCACATGTCTACATTTGTGAGCTGGATGAATTTCTATCCATGAAATAAATAGACCTCTCGGTGTTCTTTGTGTTTTTCCATTTCTTGGTGAGCATTTGATTATTTATTTATTATTATTATTATTATTTTTCTTAAAAAAAAAGATAAAATAATGAGGGGCGGGGTTTGGCACAGGAAGAATGTCTGGGAGGTGAAAGGAGCTTCTGCTGCCCTCTGGAGTCCTTTAAAATGTATTACACCCTTTAAAGTCACCAAGAGCCGCCTTCATTTTGCTGTTAATCTCTGTGAGTGTGATTGATTTTTACACTGAGAGGTCAGAGAGTGAGAGGCAGCAGCTTGTGTAGAGGACTGGTAATCTCTGTGAGTGTAATTAACTTTTAAACCGAGAGATTAAAAAGTAAGAAGCAGCAGGGTGTGGAGGGAGATTGTTAATCTCTGTAAGTGCGATTGATATTTACACTGGGGGTTCAGAGAGTGAGAGGCAGTAGTCTCTGACAGGGGGACTATTAGTTTCTGTAAGGCTCCATACACACTTGTGCGACTTGTCATGCAACTTTAGACATCAAAGTTGCAAGACACGTCATTCCCCATTTTTCCAATGATAATTATTCATATATGCGCAACTTAAAGTTGCGGCGACTTCAAAGTAGTTCAGGCACTACTTTGGTCCGACTTTCATGCAACTTGAGGGCCACAGACTTCAATGTTAACCCTCAAAAGGTGCATGAAATTCGTACCTGAATGTTATACAATGCAACAGTTGCCCATTATCACTGACCGAAGCCAAAATCGTATCCAAGTTGCATCAAAAATGCACCCACGTTGCACCAAAGTTGCACTCCAAAGTTGGTACAAGTGTGAATGTAGACTTGGGCCCCTTTCACACTGCTGAGACTTGAAAGTCGCGCAATTTTGCCGCGATTTCAGGCAATGCCTTTGTAAACATCAGGTCTATGGACCTCAACTCGCATCAAAGTCGGACCAAAGTAGTGCAGGGACCACTTTGAAATCGCACAGATATGAATGGTACTCATTGGAAATCATGGTGGTATGACTTGTCATGCGACTTTGCAGTCCCAAGTCACAGGACAAGTCGCACAGGTGTGAAAGAGGCCTTAGTGTGATTGATTTTTACACTGGGAGTTCAGAGAGTGAGAGGCAGAAATCTGTGAAAGGGGGACTATTAGTTTCTATAAGTGTGATTGATTTTTACACTGGGAATGCAGAGAGTGAGAAGCAACAGTCTGTGAAAGGGGACAATATGTTTCTATAACTGTGATTGGTTTTTACACTGGGAGTTCAGAGAGTGAGAGGCAGCAGTCTGTGAAAGGGGGACAATTTGTTTATATAAGTGTGATTGGTTTTTACACTGGGAGTTAATAAAATGAGAAGCAGTAGCTTGTTGAAGGGAAATTGGTTAAGTGTGATTGATATTCTACACTGGGAGTTCAGAGAGTTAGAGGCAGGGGTCTGTGAAAGGGGGGCTATTAGTTTATTTAAGTGTGATTGGTTTTTACACTGGGAGTTCAGAGAGTGAGAGGCAGCAGTCTGTGAAAGGGGGACTATTAGTTTCTATAAGTGTGATTGATTTTTACACTGGGACTTCAGAGAGTGAGAGGCAGCAATCTGTGAAAGGGGGACAATTTGTTTCTATAAGTGTGATTGATTTTTACACTGGGAGTTCAGAGAGTGAGAGGCAGCAGTCTGTGAAAGGGGGACAATTAGTTTCTGTAATTGTGATTGATTTTTACACTGGGAGTTCAGAGAGTGAGAGGCAGCAGTCTGTGAAAGGGGGACAATTAGTTTCTGTAATTGTGATTGATTTTTACACTGGGAGTTCAGAGAGTGAGAATCAACAGTCTGTGAAAGGGGACAATTTGTTTCTATAAGTGTGATTGATTTTTACACTGGGAGTTCAGAGAGTGAGAATCAACAGTCTGTGAAAGGGGGACTATTAGTTTCTATAATTGATTTTTACACTGGAAGTTAATAAAATGAGAAGCAGTAGCTTGTGGAAGGGAGATTGTTTAGGTGTGATTGATATTCTACACTGGGGGTTCAGAGAGTTAAATGCAGGGGTCTGTGCAAGGGAACTATTAGTTTATTTAAGTGTGATTGATTTTTAGACTGGGAGTTCAGAGAGTGAGAATCAACATTCTGTGAAAGGGGGACAATTTGTTTCTATAAGTGTGATTGATTTTTACACTGGGAGTTCAGAGAGTAAGAATCAACATTCTGTGAAAGGGGGACAATTTGTTTCTATAAGTGTGATTGATTTTTACACTGGGAGTTCAGAGAGTGAGAGGCAGCAATCTGTGAAAGGGGGACTATTAGTTTCTGTAATTGTGATTGATTTTTACACTGGGAGTTCAGAGAGTGAGAATCAACAGTCTGTGAAAGGGGGACTATTAGTTTCTATAATTGTGATTGATTTTTACACTGGGAGTTCAGAGAGTGAGAATCAACAGTCTGTGAAAGGGGGACTATTAGTTTCTATAATTGATTTTTACACTGGAAGTTAATAAAATGAGAAGCAGTAGCTTGTGGAAGGGAGATTGTTTAGGTGTGATTGATATTCTACACTGGGGGTTCAGAGAGTTAAATGCAGGGGTCTGTGCAAGGGAACTATTAGTTTATTTAAGTGTGATTGATTTTTAGACTGGGAGTTCAGAGAGTGAGAATCAACATTCTGTGAAAGGGGGACAATTTGTTTCTATAAGTGTGATTGATTTTTACACTGGGAGTTCAGAGAGTGAGAATCAACATTCTGTGAAAGGGGGACAATTTGTTTCTATAAGTGTGATTGATTTTTACACTGGGAGTTCAGAGAGTGAGAGGCAGCAATCTGTGAAAGGGGGACTATTAGTTTCTGTAATTGTGATTGATTTTTACACTGGGAGTTCAGAGAGTGAGAATCAACAGTCTGTGAAAGGGGGACTATTAGTTTCTATAATTGTGATTGATTTTTACACTGGGAGTTAATAAAATGAGAAGCAGTAGCTTGTGGAAGGGAGAATGTTTAAGTGTGATTGATATTCTACACTGGGGGTTCAGAGAGTTAAAGGTGGGGGTCTGTGGAAGGGAACTATTAGTTTATTTAAGTGTGATTGATTTTTAGACTGGGAGTTCAGAGAGTGAGAATCAACAGTCTGTGAAAGGGGGACAATTTGTTTCTATAAGTGTGATTGATTTTTACACTGGGAGTTCAGAGAGTGAAAAGCAACAGTCTGTGAAAGGGAGGCAAATAGTTTCTGTAAGTGTGATTGATTTTTACACTGGGAGTTCATAAAATGAGAGGCAGTAGCTTGTGGAAGGGAGATTGCTAATCCCTGTAAGTGTATTTAATAATCTACACTGGGGGGTTCAAAGAGTGAGAGGCGGCAGTCTGTGAAGGGGGGACTATTAATCTCTGTAAGTGTGATTGATTTTTACACTGGGAGTTCACAGAATGAGAGGAAGCAGCCTGTGGGGGGGGGGGGTCTTTAATCTCGGCAAGTGCGATTGATTTTTACATCTGAAGTGCAGAGAGTGAGAGGCAGCTGTCTTTGGAATGGGGATTGTTTATGTTTTTGAGTGTGATTGATTTTTACACATGGTGTTCAAAGGGTGAAAGAAGTCAGAAGGATCACATGCAATCCACTGCCCAGGCGTGAGGATATCCGGACTCGGATCATTTACTTACACTTATGAAGGTATTAAGCCTTTGCAGAAATGTACTTCTACATCCGCCTTTGGACTAGGCACTGGGTATAACCTCATATGATGTAACCGTATTTTTCTTCTTTGTATTATAGATCTACTATATGAAAACCACTGCAAGAAGAAAATGTGAAGGCGGGCATGCTTTGGTGCCCCTGCCATGGGAACGGTGTTGCCCCTCTGGTCCTCTTTGCTTTTGATTGGCTTACCTGAAGTGGAACATTCACTCATCCGGCCCACACGTGTAGTATTACGAGGAGACCACATCCTTCTGAAGAACATGCAGGAACCCACCCCCCCACCCCCGAGCCAATAAAAAAGGGAAGGGAGGGGTAATAAGACACTTTAGGTGTCAGTAGGTTCTCCTCCTCTAGAGAGCTCCCCATCCTACCACCCTAAAGCCTCGTACACACGATCGGATTGTTGGCAGGGGAATGCGTGATGATAGACTGTTGATCTAAAACCTGACCATTAGTACGCTCCTTCAGACAATTGTCCAACTTTCGGCCAACAAATGTTGGATGGCAGGCTAGTAAACGTTCGGCGGACAGCGGTCTGTTGTCAGATTTTCGTATCGTCTTTACTCAAGTTGAAAGTACAAACATGCATGATCGGAATCAGTGCTCACCAAACACAACGTTAGCAGAAGGTGCCCAAAGAGGTTGGCGCTCAAGAGCTGAAATTCCTTGTAGTGCGTCACTACGTTCGTGTTTGTTGGCCGACAATTGTGTGCCGTTAGTATGCGAGACAAGATCCTGGCACGCGCCCTTTTCACAAAAGTCTGACGCTCGGTTGGCCAACAATCCGATCGTGTGTACCAGGCTTTACTCCTGTTGTGGCCTTAGTTATGTCATCCCCTTTTCTGTGGTTCAGGGGTTGGGCTTGGCCCCTTAGTTCCAGTGAAGGGAACTCTGTAGGGCGTTGGCATACCAAGACATTTTGGACAATTTCATTCCCCAATGTTGTGGGAACAGTTTGGGGACGGCCCCTTCCTGTTTCAACATGACTGCGCACCAGTGTAGAAAGCAAGGTCCATAAAGACAGGGATGAGCGAGTTTGGGGTGGAGGAACATGACTGGCCTGCACAGAGTCCTGACCTCAACCCGATAGAACACCTTTGGGGTGAATTAGAGCGGTGACTGTGAGCCAGGCCTTCTCCTCCAACATCAGTGCCTGACCTCAGAAATGCACTTCTGGAAGAATGGTCAAACATTCCCATAGACACACTCCTTGTGGACGGCCTTCCCAGAAGAGGTGAAGCTGTTATAGCTGCAAAGAGTGAGCCAACTCAATACTGAACCCTACGGACTAAGACTGGGATGCCATTACAGTTCATGTGCGTGTAAAGGCAGGCGTCCCAATACTTTTGACAATATAATGTATGTATTTCTCCTGTTTGTCTGGGATTCAGCTTTAAGTCCTGGATATGGAGCTCCTAATGCTGTCCTTCGGTATTGCGTTACGCTGCAGTATTCCACATCCCTTACCCACAATGCCGTTCTCTTCTCCCAGCGCTCGGCTGGCGATCTTCCTGAGCTGTGTGAATGCAGTACAATCGCCCGGGGCACGCTAGTTTTAGAGTGTGCAGAGAGCGCCGCTGGAGGGGGGGGCGGAATGTGTGGATTCTGTGTGCGGTCGGCTCAGCTCCGGTCAGAAGAGGTGATAATAGAGAGGAGGATAAAGTCAATGTACACAGTGAGGAGCCCACAATGTCGGCAGGAAGTCTGGGGTTCAGGTGATACTTTTATTGGCTCACCTACAAGAATAAAGATGGAAGATTTGGAGCCTTCCCTTCTTCTGGGAATCGTATCCAGTCTGTAGGGGGAGCTAATGAGTAGACATGTGCAGATCGTTTTGCTCTGAATTAGTTTTTTAACAAATCTTGCCAAATTCTTTAATTCGGAAATGTCTGAATTAACTAAAACCCGTTTAACGATTTTTTTTTTTGGAATATTCTTAAATTCAAATACAGTGGAGCCTCGGATTACGAGCATAATCCGTTCCAGGAGAATGCTCGTAATCCAAAGTACTCGCATATCAAAGCGAGTTTTCCCATTGAAGTCAATGGAAACGAAAATAATTTGTTCCGCATTGACTTCAATGGGATGCAATACCGCATGCGGCCAGAGGTGGAGGGGGGGCGCCAGAGAGCCTCGGAAAAGGCCCGAGCACACGTCGGCTGACCTCGGCAAACCTCGGAAAGACTTCCTATCCGAGATTTGCCGAGGTCAGCCGTGCTGTACTCGGGTCTTTTCGTGCATTTCTGAATGTGACGTTCGGCTCTGTTCGGCTCCGGCGCCCCCCCCACCTCAGGCCAAAAGTGGTACTGCACACCGCCTTGGCGTGAATCCTGCTCGTTTTGCGAGACCACACTCGCAAACTGAGTTACGATTTTTAAAAATACAGTGTTCGTATTGCGAAACGCTCGGTGACCGCGTTACTCGCAATCAGAGGTTCCACTGTATTCGAAAATTCAATAATTCGGAAATTCATACATTTGGAAATCCGAAAATCTGAAATAACTAACTAATAATAACTTAATTACTACTAACTATTAAATTAAAGGTATTGGAATTCCTTTGGCTGTTAGTGAACGTAAGGAATACGAATTTATCCGAAGTTACGAATTATCCGAAATAAGGAATACCGCATCGAAACAAATGGAGCAGAATGAATTAATAATAAATAATAATAATAAAAAGTTTATTATTATTATTGTTATTGATTAATATTAATTTGTTACATTCAATTCGTTTAGCTACGGCATTCAACAAATTAATAATAATAAATAACAATAATAATAAAAACGTTTTATTATTATTATTATTTATTATTAATTTGTTCCGTTCCATTTCTTTAGATGCGGCATTCGTTATATCGGATATAACGTAACTTCGGATAAATTCGTATTTGTTACATTCACTAACAGTCAATTTTGAACTAAGTAAGAAAGAGAGCACTCACATAGCCACATCCGTAGATTTAAGGGGAACAAAAAGAAGAGGGATACTTGCTAAGTAGCCCTTGGTCGGACTTTAAAGGCATCGAAAACAATAGAGAGGTATAGAAAAATATAACAATGTTTATTGAAAAAATTACATAGTATGAATAGAGCATTCAAAAGTTAAAATTCATGTATAATGATACAAAGTATACAGTTTGCCCTTGTGTGTCAACGCGTTTCACATTAGGCTTCCTGAGGAAGCCTAACGGTAAAACGCGTTGGCGCACAAGGGCTCTCTGTATACTTTGTATCCTTATACATGACTTTTAACTCTTGAATGCTCTATTCATACTATGCATTTTTTTTTCAATAAACATTGTTATATTTTTCTATACCTCTCTATTGTTTTCTATGCCTTTCTATGCCTTTAAAGTCCGACCTAGGGCTACTTATATATACTTATAGGGCCTTTATATATCTTTCAAAATGCTTGTTATCCGCGTTACTCGTAAACCAAGGTTCCACTGTACAAATGTTATAAATTGAGTTGCAGTTTAGTGAGTAAATTAAGTATTTGATCCCCTACCTACCAACAACAATTCTGGTTCCCACAGACTGGCTACAGTAGGTGCTCAGGTGGTACACACATTAATCCTGTCAATGTAAGAAGGAGCTCCTAACGACAACTCGGTATGTATATAAAAGACACCTGTCCACAGAATCTCTTCCTTCCAGTCAAATCTCACCATCACGGGCAAGACCAAAGATCTGTCGAAGGACGTCAGGGACAAGATTGTAGACCTTCACAAGGCTGGAATGGGCTACAAGACTATCAGCAAGAAGCTTGGTGAGAAGGAGACAACTGTTGGAGTGATTATTCGCAAATGGAAGAAACACAAAATAACCATCAATCGCCCTCGGTCTGGAGCTTCATGCAAGATTTCACCTCATGGGGTGAGGATGATCATGAGAAAAGTGAGGGATTAGCCCAGAACTACCCTGGGGGAGCTTCTGAATGATCTCAAGGCAGTTGGGACCACAGTCACCAAACAAACCATTGGTAACACAATACACTGCCATGGACTGAAATCCTGCACCACCCACAAGGTCCTCCTTATTTAGGAAAACACATGTACAGGCCCGTCTGAAGTTTGCCATTGAACATCTAAATGATTCAGAGAAGGGTTGGAAGAAAGTGCTGTGGTCAGATGAGACCAAAATTGAGCTCTTCGGCCAGGGGCGTTGCTAGGTCTACAAAAGATCTGGGGCTAGAGCCCAAATAGCAGCGTAGTAAAGAAAGTCATACGCTTGGGCGGGTATATACATTAATATATGTGTGTGTGTGTGTATATCACCAGAGAGCCCCCCACTTACATCAGGGTCCCCAGAGAGCCTCCCCCCTAAAATTAGGGTGCCCAGAGAGCCCCTCCCTTGCCTCAGGGTCCCCAGAAAGCCTCTCTCTTGCATCAGGGTCCCCAGAGAGCCTCCCCCTCAAATCAGGGTCCCCAGAGAGCCTCCCCCTTAAAATCAGGGTCCCCAGTGAGCCCCCCCACTTACATCAGGGTCCCCAGAGAGCCTCCCCTTGGGGACCCCTGCAGAGACTCGGGGCTATGGGCCCCAGATTCGGGGCTATAGCCCCAAAAGGCACCCCCTAGCGACGCCACTGTCTTTGGCATTGACTCGACTCGCTGCGTTTGGAGGAAGAAAAATGCTGACCATGACCCTGAAGACAATATCCCTACAGTCAAGCACGGAGGTGGAAACATGATGCTTCGGGGCTGTATTTCTGCTAAAGGTACGGACAAATTTTGCCGCATTGAGGGGCCAATGGGCGGGGCCATGTATTGTAAAATCTTGGATGAGAACCTTCTTCCTTCAGCCAGAACACTGAAGATGGGTCATGGATGGGTCTTCAAGCATGACAATGACCCAAAACATACCGCCAAGGCAACAAAGGAGTGGCTCAAGAAGAAGCCCATTAAGGTCATGGAGTGGCCTAGCCAGTCTCCAGACCTTAATCCCATAGAAAAATTATGGAGGGAGCTGAAGCTTTGAGTTGCCAAGAGACAGCCAAGAAACCTTAAGGATTTAGAGAAGATCTGTAAAGAAGAGTGGACGGCCGTGCACACCTATGCAACCATGTATCAGCCAAGATCTGCCTGAATTGCATAGAGAGGTACAGAAGACCCAGAGATGCCAACATAAGGTATGTCATGAAAATGAAAAGTCTTTTCAAAAAAATTGTCATTAGCATGTCGATGAAAAAGGGGAGGCAGGTGCAACATAGCAGGGAAGGCAAACTAAAGCAGCAGGGGTGTTAGCGCTTCCATCTGGCAGCACTAAGGTCGCCGGTTCGAATCCTAACCGACACACTACCTGCATGAAGTTTTCATGTTCTCCCCCTGCGTGGGTTTCCCCCGGGTGCTCCGGTTTTCCCCCACACACCAAAGACATGCTGGTAGGTTAATTGGATCCTCTCTAAATTGGCCCCTAGTATATGTATAAATGTGAGTTAGGGACCCTTAGATTGTAAGCTCCTTGAGGGCCGGGACTGATGTGAATGTTCAATACATATATGAAGCGCTGCGTAAATTGAGGGCGCTATAGAAGTATCTGTAATAAATAAGAGAGATCAAACTTCAGCCTTAAAGCGTTTGCTACCCTAAAAAAAAAAAGAAGAAAGGATCCCGTTCCTTTAACAATTTCAGCCCTGGAAGGTTTTACCCCCCCCTTTTAACGGCCATTTTTTTGCGATACGGCACTGCGTTAGTTTAACTGACAATTGCGCAATGCTGTACACAAATATAATTTTTATACTCCCCCCCCCACACAAATAGAGCTTTCTTTTGGTGGTATTTGATCACCTCTGCGGTTTTTATTTTTTGCGCTATAAACAAAAATTAGCGACAATTTAAAAAAAAAAAATATATATATATTTTTTTAGCTACTATAAAACAAATCCAATAAAAATATGTAAAAAATGTAATTTCTTCATCAATTTAGGCCAATATGTATACTGCTACATATTTTTGGTAAAAAAAAAATAAAAAAAATCCCAATTGGCGGACATTGATTGGTTTGTGCAAAAGTTATCGCGTCTACAAACTATGGGATAGATTTATGGAATTTTTTTTTTTTTTTTTACTAGTAATGGCGGCGATCAGCTAATTTTTAGCAGGACTGCGACATAGCGGTGGACAAAGCGGACACTAAGTGACACTTTTTGGGGACCAGTGACACTAATACAGTGATCAGTGCTAAAAAAAAAAAAAAATGCACTGTCACTGTATAAATGACACTGGCAGGGAAGGGGTTAACATCAGGGGAGATCAAAGGGTTAAATGTGCTCCTAGGGAGTGCTTTCTAACTGTGTGGGGGATGGAATGACTGGAGGAAGAGAGAGAGATCTGTGTTCCTGATTAGTAGGAACACAAGATCTCGCTCTTCCTCTGTGACAGAACGACGGTCTGCCTTTGCAGCCTGCCGGACTAGCTTATTGGCTCCTGCTGTGTCCAATCACAGCGGGAGCGGGTTCTTGGGCAGCACGCGTGCGCTCCCTAGACCCGGAAGACAAGACAATGTACAGGTATGTGATTTCGCGCCGCCGGACCGCCCTGCCGCAGTATTTGTGTGGTGGGAGGTCCAGAAGGGGTTAAAGCATGTTATGCAGCACAGGGCTTGTGTTGTGTAATTTGTCCCTCTCTATCACCTGAAATACCTGGCTGATCCTGGCTGGCTATACCCTCCCCCTTGTAAACTGACCACGGTATATCATGGCTGCTGAGCCCTAACACCGTGGTCAGTTTACGTCCCTCCGTCATCCGCAGCTCTCCTCTCTGCTCTCCTGTGTCTTCCTCTCCCCCCTCCCCTCCCTGCCTGTCAGCTCGTGACAGTATAAACGGCATTTTTTTCTATGAAGCATGTACACAGGGGCCCCCAGAATTAGAAACCAGAGAGGATTGTATAAAGTGGGCAGAGTGACTTAACAACCACTTTAAAGTGGAGGGCCACCCTAAAATAAAAATTAGCATAAAAAAAATAAAAAAAAAAACATTTGAAAAAAAAATTTTTTTTTTATACTTACCTAAACCCTTGTTGCTACGCAGTCTTCCTAATCTGCCTCTTCCTATTCCGCGGCGTGTCCTGCTCCTCGGTGAGCGGCCCCGTTGCATTCTGGGAACTGTGCGTGTTCCCAGAAAACCACGGGGGCCATTCACAGAGCGCCGCGCCGCTCGCGCGTGTGCAGTAGGAGACTGGCGGTGAAGCCACAAGGCTCCACTGCCTGTTTTCCTTAGTTAGGATGGCGGTGTCGGGACCCCGAGAGCCGAGGGACGGGGCGGCCTCGGGCAGCCGACATCGCGGGCACCCAGGACAGGTAAGTCTACTTATTTAAAGTCAGCAGCTACAGTGTTTGTAGCTGCTGATTTAAAAAAAAAAATTTCCTGGCCGGAATCCCGCTTTAAGTAAGCCAATTGGACATGTGCGGTTCATTTCGTTCCGAATTGAAATTCGGACAAATTTTTTTGTTATTCAGAAATTTGGATATATCTGAATTTCCGAATTATAATAGTAACAAATGTAACCACTTTCCGCCCGGCCTATAGGAGAATGACGGCCGTGAATTGGTTCAGTTATCCTGACTGGGTGTCATATGACGTCCAGCGATCGGTGGTGTGGTGTGTCACTCTGACACACCGCATCTTCGATCGTGGTAAAGAGCTTCTGACGGAGGCTCTTTACCACGTGGTCAGCTGTATCCAATCGCAGCGTGAACCAGGAAGTGCCGGTAATCGGTGGCTCTCCTTCTCAGAGGCGGAGGTGTGCACTGATAATCAGCACATTGATTATCAGCACAGCACCCATCAGAGGTGCCCACCCAAATCCCAATGAGTGCCAACCCAAATCGCCAATCAATACCCATCAAAGGGCCAATCAGTGTCCATCAGTAACGCCTGTCAGTACCTCCTGATCAGTGCTGCTTATCAGTGCCACCTATTAGTGCCAATCAGTGCCACCTATTAGTGCCCATCACTGCCGCCCATCAGTGTAGACTGTCTGTGCCCATCAGTGCCACCTCATCAGTGCCCATTAGTGCAGCCTCATCAGTGCCCGTCAGTGAAGGAGAAAACAAAATTTTTTACCAGAAACAAAGAAAAACTTTTTTTTTTCAAAAATTTCGGGCTTTTTTAGTTTGTTTAGCAAAAACCCCAGAGGTGATCAAATACCACCAAAAGAAAGCTCTATTTGTGGGAAGAAAATGATAAAAACTTAGTTTGAGTATGGGTACAGGTTTGGGTATGGGTACAGCGTTGCATGACCGCGCAATAGGCATTCAAAGTGCGACAGTGCTGAAAGCTGAGAATTGTCCTGGGCAGGAAGGGGGGAAAGTGCCCAGTGCCCATCAACAGCAGCCACTGTGCCCATCAAACGCAGCCACTGTGCCCATCAAACGCAGCCACTGTGCCCATCAACAGCAGCCACTGTGCCCATCAAACGCAGCCACTGTGCCCATCAAACGCAGCCACTGTGCCCATCAAATGCTGCCACTGTGCCATCAAATGCTGCCACTCTGCCCATCAAATGCTGTCATTGTGCCCATCCAATGCAGCCACTGTGCCATCCAATGCCACCACTGGTACCCCCCCGCGCCCGCTTGCTGTCTGCCCGGCCCTTACCCTATCTCGGTGGGGCAGCGGGTGACGGTGGTGAGCGGTGTCCTCCTTTAGTCTCCTCCCGTCCTCTCCAGTCAGGCGTCCAATCACAGCGCCTGTCGTTTCAGTCAATCAGGTGATGGGTAAGAGACCCGGGCACCTGATTGGCGGAGAGGCGGTTCAGTGTTAGGACAGCAAATATTCATTCGCTGTTCCAACACACCTGGGGGAACTGGGAGTGCCAAGCATGGCGCTCGCAGGTCACCTTTTTTGATGCCTATTAGAGCCTATGGCTCTAATCAGGTTCTCCAAAAACAACCCCCGCCGCTGTAATTCAGGCGCCCGGCGCCCGAAAAAGTGGCCGGGCACCTGAAGAGGCAGCAGCGACCATGGATAGATTCATGCAATGCATCTATCCATTGGTCATAGAGGAGGTGGCTGGAGAGAGGGGGCGGCGCCCGTGCGCCCTTATGGACGCACCGCCACTGGTTAAATGAATCCGAAATAACTAAACTAAATTTCAGATGAAAATCAAATGGAATTCGAATTTCCGAATAAAACAGAGTGGCGAATAAAGGAATAGAATAGAAAATAATATAATAGAATACAGTTTAACCATCTTCCGAAATTCAAATTTCAAATAGAATAAATTTGAATTTGAATACAATAGAAAAGAATAGAAAAAAAAAAGAATAGAATAGAAAAAATTTAATACAATAGAATAAAATAGAAAGAATATAACCTTCTTCCAAAATTCGGATTTCAAATAGATTAAATTCAAATAGAATAATAATAAAAAAAAAAAACAGAATAGAAATAATAATAAATAAAAAACAATAGAATATAATAAAATAGAAAGAATATAACCATTTCCCAAAATTCGAATACAATAAATTTGAATTCGAGTAGAATAGGTTAGAATAGGATAAAAAATAAAAGAATACAATAGACTAGAAAAGAATAGAATAGAAAAAATATAACAATATAACTTTTTTTTAAAAATTCTAATTTCCAATAGAATGAATTTGAATGTAATAGAAAAGAATAGAATATAATAAATAATAGAACAGAAAAAAAAAATAGAATAGCATTGGAAAAACAATAGAATAGAATGGCATAGAAAGAATATAACCATCTTTCCAAATTTGAATAGAATACTTTCGATTTCGAACACACGAAATGATTCAAATTCGAATAAACTAAACAAATCCTGAAAATGAATTGAACAAATTAAATGGATTTAACTAAACAAATTTATGTAAATAACGAATCAAACCTAACAAAAATTTTTCATTCTGCACATGTCTAAAGCCAATTAAGGATATCACCTAACCTTCAAACTTTTTGCACAAATTGATTCTGACAGAAATCCAGGGATCTTCTGCTGATAAATATTAGTTACATTGTTCCCAGCTATCTCCGTTGTCTACAGAGCACCTTCCCCTCCATATTATGGGAAAAAAGGCGCAGGTAGGTGTTCAATAGTCCTGTTCTATGGTGACAACCTTGCTCCTCCATAGACATGGCATAGTGAGCGAGACTTGTCACCCGAGAACAGGAATTGTGTTACCAGGTAAAATAAGAGATAAAAGAGTGAAAAAAAGAAAACTAATGGAGCCATCACAGCTAAGGACTGGTAAGTGCAATATAATATATTACTGATCTTTGGTTTGGATACACTTTAAAAAACACAACACTAAGGGGTGTTAACTGGCATAGCTGTTCATCCATGGAAACCACATGTACATTCGTTCTGTGCTAATGGGGCAAAACTGAATGTTCTCAGGCTATATTCTCAGTAGATCGAATGTGTGAATGGAGAAGGTACCACATTATGGCCCCTGGGTGGTGCTATCATAGGAAAAAGGTACGCTCTACTACTCCATCTAGTGGCCATAATGTGATATTTTAAGTATCCTCCTAACGTAAATCGGTGTCTGCACCTCGTCTGGGTTCTCTCCTCTACAACACTGACTCACGGCTCCGGTGCTGTTTGCAGTTTGTGAGAAGCCATGTGGGGGACACAGCAAACATGTGGAAGAAGGTGATCTGGTCAGATGAGACCAAAATGGAACTTTTTGGCCTAAAAGCAAAACACTATGTGTGGGGGAAAACTAACACTGCACATCACCCTGAACACACCATCCTCACCGTGAAACATGGTGGTGGCAGCATCATGTGGTGGGGATGCTTTTCTTCAGCAGGGACAGGGAAGCTGGTCAGAGTTGATGGGAAGATGGATGGAGACAAATACAGGACAATCTTAGAAGAAAACCTGTTAGATTCTGCAAAAGACTTGAGACTGGGGCGGAGGTTCACCTTCCAGCAGGACAACGACCCGAAACATCCAGCCAGAGCTACAATGGAATGGTTTAGATCAAAGCATATTCATGTGTTAGAATGGCCCAGTCACAGTCCAGACCTAAATCACATTGAGAATCTGTGGCAAAACTTGAAAATTGCTGTTCACAGACGCTCTCCATCCAATCTGACAGAGCTTGAGATATTCTGCAAAGAAGAAGAATGGGCAGAAATGTCCCTCTCTAGATGTGCAAAGCTGGTAGAGACATCCCCAAAAAGACTTGTAGAGAAAGGGGGTTCTACAAAGTATTGACTCCGGGGGGCGCCATACAAATGTCCCCCCCCACAATTTTCACATATTTATTTGTAAAAAATGTTGAAAACCATTTATCATTTTCCTTCTACAATTATGAGCCACTTTGTGTTGGTCTATCACATAAAATACCAATAAAATACATTTTACGTTTTTGGTTGTAACAAAATGTGGGAAATTTCAAGGGGTATGAATACTTTTTCAAGGCCCTGTATATACAGATCGGGTCCTGCAGTGCAGCAGATGCTTCTTCTTCAAGAGAAAGAAAGAGACACAAGCACATTTTATTTTGTAGAAAAGTAATTGCAAACCTTTTATTCCCAAATAAAACACTTGAAATAAAACCGTCAGTAACAAAATATCTTACACAAAGATCATCTCCGTCTATTCGGCAGCAATTTAGGATTCTGACAATTCCTAAGTGCAGCTCTACGGGGGAGGGGGAGGGGGGAGGGGGGAGGGGGGGCATTATTACAGAACAAAAAAAAAAAAAAAAGACCTGATAGCGGAATTTCATAGAAGCCAACAGATGTCGTACCTTCTACATCTTACACATTGTCTGATCGACATTTCACTGATCAATTCCTTCATCTTCGGAGATCACATTGTACATGGCGACTACGTCCTTATCAGTGGGGATACGTCGGAGCTCTCTGTTCTCTGTACAGTGCTACGGTATATGTCAGAGCTATACAAATGTATAATAACAATAGTGTGTGATTGTGGGGGAGCAGATTAGAGTGTAAGCTCCTCTGGTACAGAGACTGATGTGACTGGCTCAGTGTTCTCTGTACAGCGCTACAGTATATGTCAGAGCTATATAAATGTATAATAATAATAATAGTGTGTGACTGTGGGGGGACATTAGAGTGTAAGCTCCTCTGGTACAGAGACTGATGTGACTGGCTCAGTGTTCTCTGTACAGCGCTACAGTATATGTCAGAGCTATATAAATGTATAATAATAATAATAGTGTGTGACTGTGGGGGGACATTAGAGTGTAAGCTCCTCTGGTACAGAGACTGATGTGACTTTCTCAGTGTTCTCTGTACAGCACTGCGGTATATGTCAGCGCTATATAAATGTTTAATAATGATAGTGTTTGATTGTGGGGGAGAGGACATTAGAGTGTAAGCTCCTCTGGTGCAGAGACTGGGGTGACTGGCTCAGTGTTCTCTGTACAGCGCTGCGGTATATGTCAGAGCTATATAAATGTATAATAATAATATGTGATGGGGGGAGGACATTAGAGTGTAAGCTCCTCTGGTGCAGAGACTGATGTGACTGGCTCGGTGATCTGTGTACAGCGCCACGTTATATGTCAGAGCAATAAGAATGTATAATAGTATGTGACTGTGGGGGTCACATTAGAGTGTAAGCTCCTCTGTACAGAGACTGATGTGACTGGCTCAGCGATCTCTGTACAGCGCTGCGGTATATGTCAGAGCTATAGAAATGTATAATAATAATATGTGATGGGGGGAGGAGATTAGAGTGTAAGCTCCTCTGGTGCAGAAACTGATGTGACTGGCTCAGTGATCTCTGTACAGCACTGCGGTATATGTCAGAGCTATAAGAATGTATAATAATAATAATAATAGTGTGCGATTGTGGGGGTCACATTAGAGTGTAAGCTCCTCTGGTACAGAGACTGATGTGACTGGCTCAGTGTTCTCTGTACAGCACTGCGGTATATGTCAGAGCTATATAAATGTATAATAATAATAGTATGTGACTGTGGGGGGACATTAGAGTGTAAGCTCCTCTGGTACAGAGACTGATGTGACTGGCTCGGTGATCTCTGTACAGCGCTGCGGTATATGTCAGAGCTATATAATTGTATAATAATAATAGTGTGTGACTGTGAGGGGGGGACATTAGAGTGTAAGCTCCTCTTGTACAGAAACTGATGTGACTGGCTCAGTGTTCTCTGTACAGCGCTGCGGTATATGTCAGAGCTATATAATTGTATAATAATAGTGTGTGACTGTGAGGGGGGGGACATTAGAGTGTAAGCTCCTCTGGTACAGAGACTGATGTGACTGGCTCAGTGTTCTCTGTACAGCACTGCGGTATATGTCAGAGCTATAAGAATGTATAATAATAATAATAATAGTGTGCGATTGTGGGGGTCACATTAGAGTGTAAGCTCCTCTGGTACAGAGACTGATGTGACTGGCTCAGTGTTCTCTGTACAGCACTGCGGTATATGTCAGAGCTATATAAATGTATAATAATAATAGTATGTGACTGTGGGGGGACATTAGAGTGTAAGCTCCTCTGGTACAGAGACTGATGTGACTGGCTCGGTGATCTCTGTACAGTGCTGCGGTATATGTCAGAGCTATATAATTGTATAATAATAATAGTGTGTGACTGTGGGGGGGGGGGACATTAGAGTGTAAGCTCCTCTTGTACAGAAACTGATGTGACTGGCTCAGTGTTCTCTGTACAGCGCTGCGGTATATGTCAGAGCTATATAATTGTATAATAATAATAGTGTGTGACTGTGAGGGGGGGGACATTAGAGTGTAAGCTCCTCTGGTACAGAGACTGATGTGACTGGCTCAGTGTTCTCTGTACAGCACTGCGGTATATGTCAGAGCTATATAAATGTATAATAAGAATAGTGTGTGACTGTGGGGGGGACATTAGAGTGTAAGCTCCTCTGGTGCAGAGACTGATGTGACTGGCTCGGTGATCTCTGTACAGCGCTGTGGTATATGTCAGAGCTATATAAATGTGTAATAATAATAGTGTGTGACTGTGGGGGGACATTCGAGTGTAAGCTCCTCTGGTGCAGAGACTGATGTGACTGGCTCGGTGATCTCTGTACAGCGCTGCGGTATATGTCAGAGCTATATGAATGTATAATAATAATATGTGACTGTGGGGGGGACATTAGAGTGTAAGCTCCTCTGGTGCAGAGACGGATGTGACTGGCTTGGGGTGGAAACCGTATAAATCAAGCATATAAACTGACAAGAAAGGGTGAAATAAACACAAAATGATGTCATCTTTAGCAACGTTCCCTCTCCTCTTTCCCTTTTGTAGAAAAGAATGGATTATTCTCGTCTCAATAGCCCTAAAAAAAAAAAAAAAAATAATTGTCCTGTAAAAAAATGTAATGGATGAGATCCATAATAGAATGGATTTGGCAGTGCAAATGACAAGAAGAGGTCTTTTTTTTTTTTACTTTTTTACTTTTTTGAGATCGCTGGACAGGTGAAATATCATTAAATGTGAAAAAAAAAGTGATTATATTTCAAGCTTGTGGAACCTTAATCCCAACGGATACTTTCAGAGTGTTGCTGTGCCGCCAGCTCTGCCTCGGGCAAACGTTGGTGCCAGTAATGAGTAAAGGATTTGCTCTGGCGACGATCCAACTGAAACCCAACCCGCGATGTGCTTTGTATGAAGGACTATTCCCTGTGGATCATCAGCTAGAACTTAACCAGGGAAGGGTTTCTTTGGACCAGTGGAGACCTTTGCTTTCGAATGGTTCACTTTTGTAAGCCGCGCTCTACTGTTCAGCATGAGTCCCCCCCCCCCCCTCCCAACACTGGGCAAGTCACCTTCACCAACCCCTGACCAGCAAATAAATGTGCCAATAGACCTATGGATCATATCTCCACTTCCAACAAAAATCCAAATGGAATTGGTCCAAATAAGGGCATTTACAGTATGATGATGCAATGTAGCCATAAAGTCTTGTCTTCCATTATTTGCTACACATTTGCCTACTGACCCATTCATTCGCTGACCTTCTGGAGCAAAGGTGGGTCACGGTGTGCATTAGGCAATGGCGGTGAATTTGCAAGGACCCAAAAATGACCTCTATACCATTTTCCTGGTGCCAACATGGCAGCATACATGTGGCAGTATGCTGCTAGGGATTGGCGCCAGTATAGGACCATTCTGGTATTTGATACAATTTTCCATTTTTTCCATCGCCAACATGGCAGCATACTACCACATGCATGCTGCCATGGATTGGCACCAGGATAGGAAAATTATGGTAAGTATTTCATATCATTTTCCGTTATATCGGTTTGCCCAGTAGAGTGAATTGGCTTCCTTTGGCAAGCATTCATTCGCTATGAATCATCCCAATTTGCAAAAAAAAAAAATCCAAATGTCCAAACAAGGCCAATTACAGTATGATGATACAATGCACCCATAAAATGTTTGCTGCCATTATTATTTGCTACACATTTACCTATTGAACCCATTCATTCGCTGACCTTCTGGAGCAAAGGTGGGTCACGGTGTGCATTAGGCAGTCCAAAAGGACCTATACCATTTTCCTGGTGCCAACATGGCAGCATACATGTGGTAGTATGCTGCCATGTTAGCAACAGGAAAACAGAAAATTGTACCAAATACTTACCGTAATTTTTCTATTCTGGCACCAATCTATGGCAGCATCCATGTGGTCGTATTCTGCCATATTGGTGACAGGAAAACGGAAAATTGTATCACAAACTTACCATAATTTTCCTTTCCTGGCGCCAATCCATGACAGCATACTATGGTAAGTATGTGATGCAATTTTCCGTTTCACTGTTCCCAACATGGCAGCATATAACCACATGTATGCTGCCATAGATTGGTGCCACAATTGGAAAATGACGTAAAGTATTTGATATAATTTTCTGTTTTCCTGTTGCCAAGATGGCAACCTACTACCACATGTATGCTGTCAAGGACTGACGCTAAGAAAAGGAAAAAAAAAAAAACGGTATTTGATACAATTTTCCGTTATATTGGTTTGCCCAGTAGAGTGAATTGGCTTCCCTTGGCAAGCATCCGTTAGCTATGAAACATCCCAATTTACTAGGAAATCCTGTTTTCAACAAATCTGATTTAGTATTTTTCCCGGTTGAAGGCTCCGCTTTCTAAGTACACCGCAGAAGAGTCCGACTGATAGTAAAAAATCAAACAAACAAAAAAAACCCGTTTTGAAGACAGCGGGGATGGAAAGTGTTATTTCCCGATGTCTTAGAAGCAATGTATATCTTCCATCACTCAGCGGTTGTTGCCGCTCGCATCACGGCCGAAGTAGCTATGTGACATTAGAAAATCCCTGTCACCGAACGCGGCGCGGCCTTCGTTCACCCGCCATCCAGCCCGTTGTCTGGTGTCTCTTCCTGTCAGACAGCAATCTGAAAGCTCTCCCGATGACAGCTGGGCCAGCGGGAGGAAGATTTGCTTGACACGTATCTGAATGTCGGACTTCTGCCTGTCAGATCTCCTACGTCTATCTGTAGAAGCCTCTTGTCTACCAGCTGCCACTTATAGATGTCAGGCTGCAAGGACACTTCACAACGAGGGATTAAAAAAAATCACCGGAGGGCAGAAAATGAAAATATGAAACAACTGTTTTAAAACGAACGACCTTAGAAAACGTTGACAGTATTAAAATTAGCTTTGTGGAGGGTTTTTTTTTTTTTTGTCCCCTCCCCGCTCCCCCACCTCGTCCTCAACACACAACGGCCATAACCTCTCTCGTTCTTTTTTATATTTTGCCCTTTAACAATGTATTTCGTAAGCAATTTGCTGCTGGAACAGAAAGCCCTGGTTTATGAAAAGGTCATTCATCGGACGCTCTGCCTCGTCCTCCAGCGTCTGCGTCCCTTGTTCCGCCAGCTGCTCGGCCACGTCTGGAAGGCCGGCGAAGCTACTCATCCCATCGACGTCCTTGTAGGTTGGGAAATGGGCCTTACTCCTGTCTATCACAAACATCTCATGCCCACGCTCATCCCTGTACTCTTCCAGTTGGGCAAAGGTGGTCGGCCCGTCAGAGTAGTCATTGACGTACAAGATGTTCTCCTCCTTTTTGGCTTTTTTTCGCTTGTGGTGCTTTCTGTAGATCATCACGATGAGGAGCAGGGCTGTCAGAGCCAAGAGCGATATGCCAATGGCAATGGCTGTCTGAGTCGCCATGTTGAGAGAGTTGAACTCCATGCTCTCCATGTCATAAAGCGGCTCTTGGCTGATGTCCACCGAAGTGTATGATCGAGACTGCTGGTTGGACAGATTGACAGTCAGGTGGAATAGCACTTTAGCCGTGCCGCCTGGATTGGAAGCCACGCACTCATACTTTCCGGCGTGAGACATGCTAATGTTGGTCAGAAACAGCATACCGCTCCCGGTGTCCGAGTCCAATTGTTCCCCAACGCTGCGCTCGGTCAGCTCAAAGGTCCTGCTGCCGGTGGACTTGGCGTTAACCCTCGTAGGACCTGTGCGGGCGTGGGCCACCTTCCTCCACATTATCAGCGGCTGGGGGTAGCCTGAAGCTCGACAGGAGACCCGCAGTTCATCCCCAAGACGGGCGCTGGTCTCCATGGGGTCTACGCTCACCACGGGGGGAATACAGATGAGGCTGTTTCCAGAGATGTCCAACAGACTCTGGTGGGACAGTCTCGGAGGCTCAGAGCAGATAAGCTTCCTATCGAAGGAGGTCAGGAGACGCTTCCCTTCTTCCTTCATCCAGGCCCGGAGCCAGTGCAAGGCGCAGTCGCATCTCCATGGGTTGTCTAGAGAAACAAAACAAAAATGGCTGTAAAAACCGAGCATAGTCAAGTCTTAAAACCTTAAAGGGTTCTTCAGTTTTATGATCGTTATTGTGAGTGCTCTGTGTTTAAAATTAAGGGTGTCATAGCTTTTTGTCAGCTATTGCCATCTCATTTTGCGACTGGGCTTATTCATTCAAGGACCACTACAGTCTTGTGGTCATGTAACTACCCTGTTTCCCCTAAAATAAGACCTAGCGTGATTGTCGGTGATGGCTGCAATATAAGCCCTACCCCCCAAATAAGCCCTAGTTAAAGTCCTTGTAGGTCTTATTTTCAGGGTAGGGCGTATTTTCGGGGAAACAGGGTAGGGCTTATTTGGGGGGTAGGGCTTAGATAGCAGCCATCAGCGACAATCACGCTAGGTTTTTGGGGAAACAGGGTATATACGTACATGTGACCCCTTGGTGGTGTTGTAGGCCACGTGTGTCAAACACATGTGTCTAATCTGGCCTTCCAGGCCATTTCATGTGGCCCTCGCACCTCCTCTCCTGCAGCTGTGGTACCCTTCTCATTTCCGCTCCCACCTTGCCTCAGCAGTCAGTGCAAAGAGGAGGACAGAACTCCCCCTACAAATCCTGTGTCTCTCTGTGTAGCCACACCACTCCTTCATCTCCGCCTCCCCTGGTCTCAGCATTCAGTAGACTCCAGCAGCAGACTCCTGCCCTCCTCTGGTGGTCCTCCTGACCCTGCACTTTCTGCTTCCCATCTCCGCCCCTAGCTTTTTTCTGGCAGCAGAACAAGGTAAGGGGGGGGTGCACTGTATTGTAAGGGAGGGTAGGGGACTCTTGACACCTGATGTAAGGGGGGTCCAGGGTGTTCTGGACATCTGGTCCTACAGATTCAACCAGCCCTTTGAGGGCAGCCGTAATGCTGATGTGGCCCGCAATGACATTGAGTTTGACACCCCTGTAGGCTGTATTTAAAGTATAACTAAGGGCAAAACTTACACTTAATTGTCAAAAGTATTGGGGCGCCTGCCTTTACACGCACATGAACTTTAATGGCATCCCAGTCTTAGTGCGTAGGGTTCAATATTGAGTTGGCCCCGCCCTTTGAAGCTATAACAGCTTCAACTCTTCTGGGAAGGCCGTCCACAAGGTTTAGGAGTGTGTCTATGGGAGTGTTTGACCATTCGTCCAGAAGTGCATTGGACGAGAAAGGCCTGGCTCGCAGTCTGCGCTCTAATTCATCCCAAAGGTGTTCTATCGGGTTGAGGCCAGTCAAGTTCCTCCACCCCGAACTCGCTCATCCATGTCTTTATGGACCTTGCTTTGTGCACTGGTCCAAATCTTTTGGTGGAGGGGGGATTATGGTGGAGGGTTGTTTTTCAGGGGTTGGGCTTGGCCCCTTAGTTCCAGTGAAAGGAACATCAGCATACCAAGACATTTTGGACAATTTCATGCTCCCTAAATATGTAGGTAAATCATTTATATTTACCTACATATTTAGTTGCAGCCACGTACCTCATGTCCTTTTTTACCCTCTAATTAGACCTGAGAGTGTGCACTTTCATATCCATTTTATAACTATAGCTTGAATATGTTTTGGTAAATACCTGAAAAAAACCTAAAATTGTGCCTGTGTCCAAAATAATAAATGGACCTTACTGTATCTTGCATGTTGACCACGGCTGCTCTATTCCTTGCATGCCACCAATCATTTCTATCTATTCTGCTCATAGGAAATAGAAGTAAATAATTTAATGGAAAATGTGAAAATTTGTGATAAACTGCGCACCCTGTATACCCTGTATACACATAAACTATAAATGCAAAATCGTGAACAATCGTGAACAACCACTAGATGTCTCCAGTGGATGACATTAATGAATTAGCATGTGAAATCTTTAAAGAATATTCACTCTAAAGAGGATAGGTGCAAACACATGTGTGTGACTACCACCAGATATCTCCAATGGCAATGAATAAAGTGTCCAAAAAACAAGTGTCCAAAAAAATCAATCCTATAAAAGGTGTAGTGTCCATAAAATTCCATCAAAAGGACTTCCAATCCAGCTCAACCACAACTAACGCGTTTCGTCAGCACGTCCGACGTCATCTGGGGTCACAGTGTGGCTGTGTGACAGGTGTTGGTGGAGGAAGACTTATAGTCACTTTCTGCTGGATAAGGTAACTTATGCACCATTGGAAGTCCCTTTGATGGAAGTTTATGGACACTACACCATTATATGATCGATTCTTTGGACACTTGTTTTTTGGATACTTTATATATGTTTTTTTGGACACTTTATTCATTCCCATTTAGAACCGCTGGAGATATCTGGGGGTAGTCACACATACCCTGTTTCCCTGAAAATAAGACCTAGCGTGATTGTCGGTGATGGCTGCAATATAAGCCCTACCCCCCCAAATAAGCCCTAGTTAAAGTCCTTGTAGGTCTTATTTTCAGGCTAGGTCTTATTTTCGGGGAAACAGGGTATGTGTTTGCACCTATGCACTTTAGAGTGAACTATCTCGGTACTTTGACGTAGAATACCGGGTTTATGTCAGCAGATAGCTGCCATAACTCTGGTATATTCTTAAACGGCGGGGACGGTCCTCTTTTCTGATAAAAGTGGTCTCCGTGGCGGAATCGCTGCAAGATCACGTTTATCGGGGGCGGAAAAGGGCCCCCCCTCCCACCACGCTCCGGTTGTCTCCGCCTCTTACCGGAGCTGATCGGGTCCTCCCCCCACATGGAGCCGAGTGAGGGAAAGATGGCGCTCGGCTCTATAACATTGGATGACGGAAGCGACGTCAAACGACGTCACTTCCGCCCAATGGTCTTAAAGGGGTATTTTTTTTTAATTTTTTTTTTTTAAAGACTTTATTTATTTTATATATTTATATATTTTATTTTATTATTTATTTTATTGCATTTTCGTGTAAATATGAGATCTGAGGTCTTTTTGACCCCCCAGATCTCACATTTAAGAGGACCTGTCATGCTTTTTTTCTATTACAAGGGATGTTTACATTCCTTGTAATAGGAATAGAAGTAACCCAATTTTTTATTTTTTTTTTAAAAGCACAGTGTAAAACTAAAAACTAAAAACTAAAATAAATAAGAAAAAATAAATTAAAAATTTTAAGTCACGCCCCCGCATATGAAAACGGTGTTCAAACCACACATGTGAGGTATCGCCGCGATCGGTAGAGTGAGAGAGATAATTCTAGCCCTAGTCCTCCTCTGTAACTCAAAACTGGTAACCTGTAGAACATTTTAAACGTCGCCTATGGAGATTTTTAAGGGTCAAAGTTTGCCGCCATTCCGCGAGCGGGCGCTATTTTGAAGCGTGACGTGTTGGGTATCAATTTACTCGGCGTAACATCACAAATCTTCACATATACAAGGTTTACCTTCACAACGTGCAGCATGTGTGCAATAACACAGTATAACCTTTTGCGCAGGTAGGAAAATCATATACAATCCATTTTCCCTTTTTTTTTTCAACTTAATGGAAAATACATCTTAAAGGGCTAATTTACCCAAAACTTCTCTCCACGGGCCTAATGCACCTCTTACATCAATCAGAAAAAGTGCAGAGCTAAATTGGTCGCTGACTCCCCCTCCCCCCTCCCCTATTACAGCCATTGACGGAGGCACTTTAGGAAGCGGAGATCTGCCATTTCTACCTTGACATTTAAAGAACCGTCGCTGAGCAGAATGGCAGTGCAGAGAGTGACATTTGTAAACGTCAGTTTTTTCGGCAAAGAAGCGAAAAATTTGAAAATGGCAAAAACTATTTTTATAGCTGCATATTAGAATGTACACATTTCCCCATCAGAGAAGAGCCGTGCTCATTGGTGGGTTTCTATATTACAAGGTCGGTTTTTCAGCAGGAACACGGCCCCTCCAGCACTGAATGTATGTAATGACAATGGATGTTGCTGGAGGGTCTATTGATCCTGGTAGCTGGGGGGGTCTATTGTTGCTGGGGATGTCTATTGCTCTGGTGGGGAAACTTTTGTTGCTGGGGGGTCATTTGTTGCTAGGAGGCTCTAATGTTGAGGGAGGGGTCTATCGTTACTGGCTGACTTAGGGTCTTTTGAGGTTGGCTGTTGGGAGATCTATTGTTATTTGTTGGGGGTCTGTTGTTGCTGGGGATCTATTGTTGCTGGGGGATCTATTGTTGCTGGGGGATCTATTGTTGCTGGGGATGTCTATTGCTCTGGTTGGGAAACGTTTGTTGCTGGGAGGGGTCATTTGTGGCTGGGAGGGATCTACTGTTGAGGGATGGGTCTATTGTTGCTGGCTGACTTAGAGCCTATTGATGTTGGCTGCTGGGAGATCTACTGTTATTTGTTGGGGTCTATTTTTGCTGGGGATCTATTGTTGCTGGGAGATCTATTGTTGCTGGGGGATCTATTGTTGCTGGGGGATCTATTGTTGCTGGGAGATCTATTGCTGATGGGGCTGTCTATTGATCTGGTGGGGAAACTTTTGTTGCTGGGGGGGGGGGGTCATTTGTTGCTGGGAGGCATCTCCCGTTGATGGAGGGGTCTATTGATGTTGGCTGTTGGGAGATCTTTTGGTATTTGTTGGGCGTCTATAGTTGCTGGGGGATCGATTTTTGCTGGGAGATCTATTGTTGATGGGGATGTCTATTGCTCTGGTGGGGGAAGTTTTGTTGCTCGGGGGGTCATTTGTTTCTGGGAGGGATCTACTGTTGATGGAGGGGTCTATCGTTGCTGGCTGACTTAGGGTCTATTGATGTTGACTGCTGGGAGATCTATTGTTGATGGGGCTGTCTATTGCTCTGGTGGGGAAACTACTTTTGTTGCTGGGGGGGGGGGGTTATTGTTGCTGGCTGACTTAGGGTCTATTGATGTTGACTGTTGGGAGATCTATTGTTATTTGTTGGGGGTCTATTGTTGATGGGGATGTCTATTGCTCTGGTTGGGAAACTTTTGTTGCTGGGGGGGGTCATTTGTGGCTGGGAGGGATCTACTGTTGAGGGATGGGTCTATCGTTGCTGGCTGACTTAGGGTCTATTGCTGTTGGCTGCAGGGAGATCCATTGTTATGTGTTGGGGTCTTTTTTTGCTAGGGATCTATTGTTGCTGGGGATGTCTATTGCTTCTGGTGGTGGAACTTTTGTTGCTGAGGGGTCATTTGTTGCTGGGAGGCATCTACTGTTGAGGGAGGGGTCTATCGTTGCTGGCTGACTTAGAGCCTATTGATGTTGGCTGCAGGGAGATCTATTGTTATTTGTTGGGGTCTATTGTTTCTGGGGGATATATATTTTTGCTGGGGATGTCTATTGCTTCTGGTGGTGGAACTTTTGTTGCTGAGGGGTTATTTGTTTCTGAGAGGCATCTACTATTGAGGGATGGGGTCTATCGTTGCTGGCTGACTTAGAGCCTACTGATGTTGGCTGCTGGGAGATCTACTGTTATTTGTTGGGGTCTATTTTTGCTGGGGGATCTATTGTTGCTGGGGATGTCTATTGCTTCTGGTGGGGAAACCTTTGTTGCTGGGAGGCATCTACTGTTGAGGGAGGGATCTATCGCTGCTGGGTGACTTAGGGTCTATTGATGTTGGCTGCTGGGAGATCTATTGTTATTTGTAGGGGTCTATTGTTGCTGAGGGATCTATTGTTGCTGGGGGTGGTATTTTTTTGCAGGGAATCAATTGTTGAGAGGGTCTATTTGGTTCTGTATTCTCTAAAAGGGGCGGTACCGGGAGGTGGGTGGGTATGGAACCAAGGGAAGTGCTCAGAGGTGGGTAGGAGGCGGAGACTAGGGTGACTCAGAAGTTGGGAGTACCTGCACCTAGATCAGGACTCTGTGCAGGCCAGTCAAGTTCCTCCACCCCAAAGTCGCTCATCCATGTCTTTATGGACCTTGCGGTTTATTACCAGCCTCTTGTTACCACAGTGACTCACCTGGTTACCATTAACCAGCTTCACTAGTCCAGCCCCTTTTTTCTATTTAAGCAGCTTAGCTCATTTCCTCCTTGCCCTTGCTTGGTCTATGATCCCCATTGTGTTCCTGTGTATGACTTGGCCTGGCTGACTTCCCTTCTGATTTTTTGCTCCTGACAATGCTGACTTCTGGTTTCCTGACCCCGACTCGTCTGATTACCCGTGTTCTGGCTTCCAAAACCCTGGCCTCTGTTTTTTTACTACAGTCCTAAACTGTGTTATTTTTTTGCTATTTCATCAAAGGTTTGATTTTAACTCGGCCTGGTTTATGGTTCCTGACATTTATTCTGTGTTTGTATTGTAAAATGACTTTTCATGAAATCTGATGCAACCTGTGGGAGATTACCATTTTGTAAGTGTTGATTCCAAATAAAGAATTCATATTTTATTGTAACATTTTGGTGGAGTTTTTCTCATTTCCTATTTTGTAATTTGCATAGGGATAAATCGATAAATCCTTACTTAAAGCTGAACTCCAATATTCCTGTCACTTTTGACTCTTATTTCTCTTCCCCCCTCCACAATAACCACTCATTTAATTAAATAAATAAATAAATAAATAAAAACTTTTTGTGCTTTATATTAAAATAGAAGTATGGGAACTTTTTTTTTTAAGAATCCTACTTACCTAGGTGGATGCAGCATGGGTCCCCCGCAGGCTCTAACACTGGGAACCGAGCGATCAAACACTGCTCATCGCTCGGTTCTCTGAGAGCCCCTGAACAGAGAGCTGGTGACTGTCAGTGACTGGTGACTGGCCTCACCTGTCAGTCGGAGAACCTGCAGGCTGATGAGAGGCCGAAGAGTGCCGCGGGTTATGGAGCGCAGGTTGTTCTTGCTGAGGTCGAGTAGCGCAAGCGAGGACAGCCCGGAGAACGCCTGTTCCTGCAGCGACTCGATATTGTTTTCCTGTAAATGCAGCTCCTGCAGCCTCTGAAAGAGACCAAAATGGGATACTCAAACAATGGGAAATTGCACGAGCCAAAAATATACAAAGAAGGTTCTTCCAGTAACTAAAATAAATCCCTGGTGCCAAACCTGCAGCCCAGGGGCCCGCATTCGACCCTTTGGAACTTGGCGTGTGGCCCTCGGGACCCCTCCTTACATAACTCTGTGTTTCCCTATAGCCCTGTTAAAGTAGTGGTTTCTAGGAATCTCATGTAATATGTCCCCAGTCTATGACTGCCTCTTGAAGCATGTCCCACTGCTACAGCATGTTCAGTCTCTGACTATCTCTGGTATAATGTCCGCAGTCTCTGACCATCTACTGTATAATGTCCGCAGTCTCTGACCATCTACTGTATAATGTCCGCAGTCTCTGACCATCTACTGTATTATGTCCGCAGTCTCTGACCATCTACTGTATTATGTCCGCAGTCTCTGACCATCTACTGTATTATGTCCGCAGTCTCTGACCATCTACTGTATAATGTCCGCAGTCTCTGATCATCTCCTTCTATCATGTCTGCAGTCTCTGATCATCCTCTGTATCATGTCAGCAGTCTTTGACTATCTCCTTCTATCATGTCTGCAGTCTCCGATCATCTATTGTATCATGTCCGCAGTCTCTGATCATCTATTGTATCATGTCTGCAGTCTCTGACCATCTATTTACTATGTCTGCAGTTTCTGACCATCTCTTGTTTTATGTCTGCAGTCGCTGATCATCTCTTAAATCATGTCTGCAGTCTCTGATCATCCTCTGTATCATGTCAGCAGTCTTTGACTATCTCTTGTATCATGTCTGCAGTCTCTGACCATCTCTTGTATCATGTCTGCAGTCTCTGACCATCTCTTGTATCATGTCTGCAGTCTCTGACCATCTCTTGTATCATGTCTGCAGTCTCTGACCATCTCTTGTATCATGTCTGCAGTCGCTGATCATCTCTTAAATCATGTCTGCAGTCTCTGATCATCCTCTGTATCATGTCAGCAGTCTTTGACTATCTCTTGTATCATGTCTGCAGTCTCTGACCATCTCTTGTATCATGTCTGCAGTCTCTGACCATCTCTTGTATCATGTCTGCAGTCTCTGACCATCTCTTGTATCATGTCTGCAGTCTCTGACCATCTCTTGTATCATGTCTGCAGTCTCTGATCATCTCTTGTATCATGTCTGCAGTCGCTGATCATCTCTTGTATCATGTCTGCAGTCGCTGATCATCTCTTAAATCATGTCTGCAGTCTCTGACCATCTCCTTCTATCATGTCTGCAGTCTCTGACCATCTCTTGTATCATGTCTGCAGTCTCTGACCATCTCCTGTACTATGTCTGCAGTCTCTGATCATCCTCTGGATCATGTCAGCAGTCTTTGACTATCTCTTTTATCATGTCTGCAGTCGCTGATCATCTATTGTATCATGTCTGCAGTCTCTGACCATCTCTTGTATCATGTCTGCAGTCTCTGACCATCTCCTGTATAATGTCTGCAGCCTCTGACCATCTCTTACATCGTGCCCATAATCCTTGTCTATATCTGCGGTCTCAGACAGTGAATAGTCACTTAATTTTATGTGTGACCCTTTGGTGATGTCAGGAGCCGCACTGGAGGCCCTTCATATTAGGTAAGTTGACCACCACTGATCTAAATACACCATAACTGGGTGCCTTCATTTCTGGTGTTCTTAGAGGGCTTTAAGTTCTTGGGTCACTTGAGCGCCTATATCTGCTGACAGGTTTGCTTTAACCCGTAAAGGTTCACGTAGATGATTAAAGGGTGGCCAGCCTAAAACCAGGATTTTATGAGGATTCTGATGTAAAATCAAGTTAAACAGGTCAATATGAATGGAAACAAACACATAGTTGCGCAAATGTTGCTGGAGATAAAACCTGCTGGACAGTACCAAAGAATGACATAGAATTGTAAGGTAGAGTTCACTAGTGGTCCATCCAGAAAGCATCCACCAAAACATAGAATTAGAGTTGGACCTGAAGGTCTTAGAAAGCGGGTGAGGCCAGTGGGTGAGGCCAGCTGTGAGGACAACCTGAGAACACTAAAAGCAATAAATGCTACAATGGCCAACCAAACTCTATGTTTGAGGGCCCTTTTGTAAGGCAATGAGACAACAGAACATACACAAAACACACATTTACTGTATCAACAAAGATGGTCAGACCAACAACCATTTGAAGACCACCTGCTCCCCAATTGGACATCAGTGCTGAAGAAAGCCACTAAATGACCTTCTGAATGAATCCACATCAAGCCACTAATAGATATAAATATTCAATTTTCACAATTTTTTTTACTTATAAAATATGAGAGCCCATTATGGTTTACCTGCAGGTCAGAGAAGGTGTAGGACACAAGACGGGTGATCTGGTTCCCTGCCAGGTAGAGGACCCTCAAGTGCTCCAGACCTTTGAAGATGCTGCTGTTGAGGAGATGGATACGATTTCCATTGAGCGCCAGTTCCACCAAGTGCTGCTGGGACCTGAAGGCGCCGGGCTCCAGGGCGGAGATGCTGTTGTTCTGGATATAGAGGTATTGGAGACCCAGGAGTGGTGACAAATCCTGCTGCTGGATCTGAGATATGGCATTATCCTGTAAGAACACAGTCTGTAGAGAAGAGAAGAGAAAAACCCATGTAATTAGGTTGGCTACACTGCTGAGATCTCATCTGCCCGGGACAAAGTCTATGGGTGCATCATAAAGGCCCAGGCCTTGTTTCCTAACAAAGCCATGGGATTACAATATCAGCATTGATCAATGGTTATGTTACTAAACAAAGCTAACCCTAATGGTAACTGTAACACTTTGTTGATAAACAAAACCCTGTGATCTCCATGTCAGTGCTGAGCTAGCGATAAATGTCTTCAAGCCATGGGGTTGACAGGTTGCACTCCTGGAATCGTCTTTACTATGTGTCCAAGTCAAATTCTATGGTCTCGTCATAAAGTCCTTCACCCAAAGAGACAGGATGGTGAAGAAAGATTACTGTATCAACACTGAGATGCTCTGTTGCTAAACAAAACCAACCCTAACCCTAACTTTAATATACGTTTAAAAAACAAAGCCCTGTGATCCCGATGTCAACACTGAGCTGGCAGTAAATGCCTTTATCACAAAGCCATGGGGTTGTCAGGTTGCACTCCTGAGATCTTCTCTACTATGTGCCCGGGTCAAGTTTTATGGGTGCGTCATAAAGCCCTTCACCGATAGAGACAAGATGGTGACTGCTCCGGATGGCGGCCGGCTGGACGAACGGACGAATATTGTACTTGGGACTCAATAGGATTTGGCTCTGGATCACTGTATTCCGCTTGTGCGAAGGAAAATATTTTAAGTACACCAACTGGAGCTACCTATTGGCATCTTCGCCCCCCCCCCCCATTCTCACATCTTTCCTTGGTATCCTTGGGCTTTTGCTACCATTAAGACACACACTCAGCCCTTATTTTGGGGTATTATCTTCTGCTGTTTTGGTGTCATATGGGTGGACAAGTGTGGACAAGGTGGGGCCAGCCATACACCTCAGCTTCCTTTTGGATTTGGTGGTGTTCTTTTGACATAGTCACCACCGGGATTTTGGCAATGAGATTCCTATACTGATATGCTTGGTGTGACTCTTCCCACAAGTTGCCCCTGATGAAGGGACATTTTGCTCACTCCCAAAACGCGTAGGCCCGCGTGAAAGACCTCACAAGCATCTCTACTACTGCATACCAGTATACCCTTTTAGCTTTCCACTGTTTTATATATATCACTTTATGTACATATCTACTTTGTTATTTTGTATTCTTTATTTTTGTACTGAATAAAATAGTTTTTTACTACTCAGTTGCCGTTAAATGTCCCATCAACCTCTTGTGGGGGGGATTTTTACTCTTCAGTCTCAGGGATGGTGGCAACCTCTATGATCTAGTTGGATGGTATTTTCTCTTTTATTGCAAGATGGTGAAGAAAATCACATGGCTTTCTTTGTTTCTTAAAGCCATATGTTCACCTTATCAGCACTGATCAATGATCTCTTGCTAAACAAAAGCCAACCCCAACGCTAACTTTAACACACTGTTGATAAACAAAGCCATGTGATCTCCTTGGTCAGTGCTAAGCTGGCAATAAATGCCTTTATTGATCAGAAAGCAATGCGGTTGTTATGTTACACTCCTGGGACCTTCTCTACTACAGTGCCTTGAAAAAATATTCACACCCCTTGAAATTTTCCTCATTTTGCCATGTTTAAAACAAAAAACATGAAGGTCTTTTATTGGGATTTTATGTGATAGAACAACACAAAGTGGCACATAATTGTGAAGTGGAAGGAAAACGATAAATGGTTTTCAACATTTTTACAAATAAATATGTGAAAAGTGTGTGTGTGTGTGTGGGGGGGCATTTGTATTCAGCCCCCTTTACTCTGATATCCCTAACTAAAATCTAGTGGGACCAATTGCCCTCAGAAGTCACCTAATTAGTAAATAGAGTCCACCTGTGTGTCATTTAATCTCAGTATAAATACAGCTGTTCTGTGAAGCCCTCAGAGATCTGTTAGAGAACCTTAGTACAGCATCATGAAGGCCAAGGAACACACCAGACAGGTCAGGGATAAAGTTGTGGAGAAGTATAAAGCAGGGTTAGGTTATAAAATAATATCCCAAGCTTTGAAAATCTCACGGAGCTCTGTTCAATCCATCATCGGGAAATGGAAAGAGTATGGCCCAACTGCAAACCTACCAAGACATGGCTGTCCACCTAAACTGACAGGCTGGGCAAGGAGAGCATTCATCAGAGAAGAGCCAAGAGGTCCATGGTAACTCTGGAGGAGCTGCAGAGATCCACAGCTCAGGTGGGAGAATCTGTCCACAGGACAACTATTAGTCGTGTTCTCCACAAATCTGCCCTTTATGGAAGAGTGACAAGAAGAAAGACATTGGTGAAAGAAAGTCATAAGAAGTCCTGTTTGTAGTTTGTGAGAAGCCATGTGGAGGACACAGCAAACATGTGGAAGAAGGTGATCTGGTCAGATGAGACCAAAATTCAACTTCTTGGCCCAAAAGAAAAACGCTATGTGTGGGGGAAAACTAACACTGCCCATCACCCTGAACACACCATCCTCACCGTGAAACATGGTGGTGGCAGCATCATGTGGTGGGGATGGTTTTCTTTAGCAGGGACAGGGAAGCTGGTCAGAGTTGATGGGAAGATGGATGAAGCTGTGGTAACTTGCCCAAATAAAAAAAAAAAAACATAATAATATTATTCTTGATATCACTAGAAAAAAAAGCCTTTAAAAATTCATTTGCAATAACTCCATCAGTATCACCAGCAAAGCAGCTTCATTATTATCCCATTAAAGAAGAAGAGAATTGTGCGCTGCATTTCCAGATTTCATAATTTGCCGCGTCACGAATGTTAATTCTCCATTACGAACGCGAGTTTACAAGACCGACCGCTTCCGGCTCGTTCCTTGCTTCCGAGCATGCGTGTTTGTACTTTGGACTTTTGTCCGGCGGACTTGTGTACACACGCTCGGAAAATCCGACAACAGACATTTGTCCGCGGAAAATGTGAAAACCTGCCATCCAACATTTGTTGGCGGAAAATCCGACAACAATTGTCCGATGGAGCGTACAAAATGGTCGGATTTACCAACAACAGCCTGACATCCAACATTTCTCAACAGAAAGTCCGCTCGTGTGTACGCGGCTTTAGAGTCTGCAAAAGACCTGAGAATGGGATGGAGGTTCACCTTCCAGCAGGACAACGACCCGAAACATCCAGCCAGAGCTACAATGGAATGGTTTAGATCAAAGCATATTCATGTGTTAGAATGGCCCAGTCACAGTCCAGACCTAAATCCAAAAATTGCTAATCACAGACGCTCTCCATCCAATCTGACAGAGCTTGAGATATTTTACAAAGAAGAAGAATGGGCAAAAATGTTCCTCTCTAGATGTGCAAAGCTGGTAGAGACATCCCCAAAAAGACTTGTAGAGAAAGGGGGTTCTACAAAGTACTGACTCCGGGGGGCGCCATACAAATGCCCCCCACACTTTTCACAAATTTATTTGTAATAAAATTTAGAAAACCATTTATCATTTTCCTTCCACAATTATGAGCCACTTTGTGTTGGTCCATCACATAAAATCCCAATAAAATACATTTACGTTTTTTTGGTTGTAACATGACAAAATGTGGAAGATTTCAAGGGGTATGAATACTTTTTCAAGGCTTGTTTATGCCTGAGTTAAGGTCTATGGGTGTGTCACATAGGTCTGGGTCTAAGGTGCCAGGATGGTGAAGAAAGTCGCATGGCTTTGTTTCCATATCAGCTCTGATCGATGTTGCTAAACAAACCCGACCCAAACGTTAAGACCTCTACTATGTGCCTAAGGTTGGGGTCTATAGGTGCGTCCCATAGGACTGGACCTCCGGTGACAGAACGGTGAAAAGAATCACATGGCTTTGTTTACTAACAATGTCCTTCACATAACCCGGTGGATCGGTGTATATATGGGGAATATAACCGGATTATGGATTTGGCCGTTTTTTCTTCTGCTCCACCAAACGCGGCTTTTGCGGCTCTCCATCATTATTGTTCATAAATCAGTCATGACGTTGAAGCCCCTCCTGGGGGGGTTCCGAAGCTGCTGGATGGATATCCAGGGAGATCTTCTCCTACGACACGCTGAACAGGCGACACGTCCGCCCTTGGGGACTCATTTACAACACATTATTCATGCATGAAATATTTACCTTCCCCGCATTAATAATGTATAGCGCTTACCTCCATCTTAATCCTCAATCCCAGCGCTATACGTTCCGTATGCATAGAGCCGGCGCCGGCAGGTTTACATCTTTTGCTGTTCCATATTTTTGTTGACTGTATTTTACGTACAGACCGCAACACCTTCTCTGTTCTGCCTACCAAAATAAAAAACTGCACAAGCACCAGGATTTACAGTCAGGTCCATAAATATTGGGACATGGACACAATTCTAATCTTTTTGGCTCTATACACCACCACAATGGTTTTGAAATGAAACGGACAAGATGTGCTTTAACTGCAGACTTTCATCTTTAATCTGAGGGTATTTACATCCAAATCAGGTGAACGGTGTAGGAATTGCAACAGTTTGTATATGTGCCTCCCACTTTTTAAGGGACCAAAAGTAATGGGACAATTGGCTGCTCAGCTGTTCCATGGCCAGGTGTGTGTTATTCCCTCATTATCCCATTTACAAGGAGCAGATAAAAGGTCCAGAGTTCATTTCAAGTGTGCTATTTACATTTGGAATCTGTTGCTGTCAACTCTCAATATGAGATCCAAAGAGCTGTCACTATCAGTGAAGCAAGCCATCATTAGGCTGAAAAAACAAAACAAACCCATCAGAGAGATAGCAAAAACATTAGGTGTGGCCAAATCAACTGTTTGGAACATCCTTAAAAAGAAAGAATGCACCGGTGAGCTCAGCAACACCAAAAGACCCGGAAGTCCACGGAAAACAACTGTGGTGGATGACGAAGAATTCTTTCACTGGTGAAGAAAACACCCTTCACAACAGTTGGCCAGATGAAGAACACTCTCCAGGAGGTAGGTGTATGTGTGTCAAAGTCAACAATCAGGAGAAGACTTCACCAGCGCCTCACACTTTTTAAGGGACCAAAAGTAATGGGACAGATTAACAATCATCCATCAAAACTTTCACTTTTTAATACTTGGTTGCAAATCCTTTGCAGTCAATTACAGCCTGAAGTCTGGAACACATAGACATCACCAGACGCTGGGTTTCATCCCTGGTGATGCTCTGCCAGGCCTTTACTGCAACTGTCTTCAGTTCCTGTTTGTTCTTGGGGCATTTTCCCTTCAGTTTTGTCTTCAGCAAGTGAAATGCATGCTCAATCGGGTTCAGGTCAGGTGATTGACTTGGCCATTGCATAACATTCCACTTCTTTCCCTTGAAAAAACTCTTTGGTTGCTTTCACAGTATGCTTCGGGTCATTGTCCATCTGCACTGTGAAGCGCCGTCCAATGACTTCAGAAGCATTTTGCTGAATATGAGCAGATAATATTGTCCGAAACACTTCAGAATTCATCCTGCTGCTTTTGTCAGCAGTCACATCATCAATAAATACAAGAGAACCAGTTCCATTGGCAGCCATACATGCCCACCCCATGACACTGCCACCACCATGCTTCACTGATGAGGCGGTATGCTTTGGATCATCAGCAGTTCCTTTCCTTCTCCATACTCTTCTCTTCCCATCACTCTGGTACAAGTTGATCTTGGTCTCATCTGTCCATAGGATGTTGTTCCAGAACTGTGAAGGCTTTTTTAAATGTTATTTGGCAAACTCTAATCTGACCTTCCTGTTTTTGAGGCTCACCAATGGTTTACATCTTGTGGTGAACCCTCTGTATTCACTCTGGTAAAGTCTTCTCTTGATTGTTGACTTTGACACACATACACCTACCTCCTGGAGAGTGTTGTTGATCTGGCCAACTGTTGTGAAGGGTGTTTTCTTCACCAGGGAAAGAATTCTTCGGTCATCCACCACAGTTGTTTTCCGTGGTCTTCCGGGTCTTTTGGTGTTGCTGAGCTCACCGGTGTGTTCTTTCTTTTTTAAGGATGTTCCAAACAGTTGATTTGGCCACACCTAACGTTTTTGCTATCTCTCTGATGGGTTTGTTTTTGTTTTTTCAGCCTAATGATGGCTTGCTTCACTGATAGTGACAGCTCTTTGGATCTCATATTGAGAGTTGACAGCAACAGATTCCAAATGCCAATAGCAAACTTGAAATGAACTCTGGACCTTTTATCTGCTCCTTGTAAATGGGATAATGAGGGAATAACGCACACCTGGCCATGGAACAGCTGAGCAGCCAATTGTCCCATTACTTTTGGTCCCTTAAAAAGTGGGAGGCACATATACAAACTGTTGTAATTCCTACACCGTTCACCTGATTTGGATGTAAATACCCTCAAATTAAAGCTGAAAGTCTGCAGTTAAAGCACATCTTGTTCATTTCATTTCAAATCCATTGTGGTGGTGTATAGAGCCAAAAAGATTAGAATTGTGTCGATGTCCCAATATTTATGGATCTGACTGTTCATGATTGTGTCACCTATGAGCCGATATCTTAGTCCAGGAAAAAGAATGTGACCCTCTATGATGCCTGAACAAATATGGCTCTGCCCTTCTGGAGAGGAAAGCAGATGAAGGCATTGTCAGAGTGACAACACCATTGGGTCGGTCTCCTGGTCTTTGCTCCGAGTTTGGTGGGAGGAACCGGCAGGCTCCTGTAAACCTCACAGCACCCGTTTCCTGGGATCCTCTAAACTTGCAGAGCTGTATTAGCTGCAGCCACTATTTTGAAGCCCGCCTTTGTTACCGGCTCTAAACAACTTCAATCATCATCAATCGCCTCTCCCCGATTTGTACTCTCCAGCTTCTCACAGCTATTACTTTTTCAATAATTCTGTTTCTAAGCTTCATTTGAAAGAACACATCTTTCGGCATCCCTTTAGACATGCATGCTCCTCATTGCTGTCCACTGCATGCATGTCTACTTTAGCAGTGCAATCTGCTAATCAGCTGCTTTAGTATGCACGTCTAAAGGGATGTCAGAGATGTGTTCCTTCACACAATGACACATTTGTGGACAGGTAAAAGAACCTACCTGGGCAGATGTGCATATGTTGGCTGGAATGACATTCAACCCCTTAGATCCGCACTCCGCGGCCATGCCGTAACTGTGGCGCTCTGAGAGGTAGGGCTGAGTATGGAGGACCAGGAATGATGGTATAAAAGAAATTGCTTTAGCAGCTCCTTTGAAGCCTGCCTTCATTACCTGTCTAAACAACTCCATTCATCATCAAGCCCCTCTTCCCCTGATCTGTACTGTCCCACTTATCACAGCTATTCGTTTTCTGCGCCATCAATAATTTTGTTTCTGAGCTATATTTGAAAAAAAAATATGACATTTCTGGCATCCCTTTAGACATGCATGCTCCTCCCTGCTGACCTTTGCATGCTGCAGACTTTAGCTGTGCAATCCGCTGGTCGGCTACTTCGAGCATGCACGTCTAATAGGATGCCAGGGATGTGTTCTTTTAAAAAACGATGACCAATGTGTGGAAAGAGACGAAAAAAGGACCTACCTGGGTAGACGGGTGGATGTTGGTTGGAATGGCCTTCAGCCCCTTGGATCCGCACTCCACGGCCATGCTGTAACAGCGGCACTCTGAGGGGCAGGGCTGGGCGCGGAGGGCCAGGAATGACGGTATGAAAAAGGCGGCGATGATGACGAACGAGTGATCTGATGAGGCCATTTTACTGCGGCTGCCGAGAGAGGAAAAAGAAATATACTAAGAGACACGTAAAAAAAAATCTAAACGGGCGTCATGAAGTTCCAGGTTCCGTGGATTTGGAGGCGTCATATTTACAACATATACAGTATACATCATACACAGTATACATCATATACAGTATACAACATATACAGTATACAACATATACAGTATACATTATTACAGTATACATCATATACAGTATACATCATATACAGTATACAACATTACAGTATACATCATTACAGTATACATCATTACAGTATACAACATATACAGTATACATCATATACAGTATACATCATTACAGTATACATCATATACAGTATACAACATATACAGTATACAACATATACAGTATACATCATATACAGTATACAACATATACAGTATACATCATATACAGTATACAACATATACAGTATACATCATATACAGTATACATCATATACAGTATACAACATATACAGTATACATCATTACAGTATACATCATTACAGTATACATCATATACAGTATACATCATATACAGTATACATCATTACAGTATACAACATATACAGTATACATCATATACAGTATACAACATATACAGTATACATCATTACAGTATACATCATTACAGTATACATCATATACAGTATACAACATATACAGTATACATCATATACAGTATACAACATATACAGTATACATCATATACAGTATACAACATTACAGTATACATCATATACAGTATACAACATATACAGTATACATCATATACAGTATACAACATATACAGTATACATCATATACAGTATACATCATATACAGTATACAACATATACAGTATACATCATATACAGTATACAACATATACAGTATACATCATATACAGTATACAACATTACAGTATACATCATTACAGTATACATCATATACAGTATACATCATATACAGTATACAACATATACAGTATACATCATTACAGTATACAACATATACAGTATACATCATTACAGTATACAACATATACAGTATACATCATTACAGTATACAACATATACAGTATACATCATATACAGTATACATCATTACAGTATACATCATATACAGTATACATCATTACAGTATACAACATATACAGTATACATCATATACAGTATACATCATTACAGTATACATCATATACAGTATACATCATTACAGTATACAACATATACAGTATACATCATATACAGTATACATCGATACAGTATACAACATATACAGTATACATCATATACAGTATACATCATTACAGTATACAACATATACAGTATACATCATATACAGTATACATCATTACAGTATACATCATATACAGTATACATCATTACAGTATACAACATATACAGTATACATCATATACAGTATACATCGATACAGTATACAACATATACAGTATACATCATTACAGTATACAACATATACACATATACAACATATACAGTATACATCATTACTTCCAACTGGCCAATTGCATCAGGAATAGAGTATTTCTATTCAAAAAGTTTTTTTATGATCAGGAACAGACCAAATTGGTTTTAGCACCACATCCCTGAATTTAATAGATGGAAAGAGAGGGAAATTGGGACTTTTTAGGTGCAAAGTAAATTGTCAAAATATCTAATATAATGTATAAAACTTATTTTATTTTCTATTTTGAGGAGCAAAATAAAAAAAAATTAAATATAACAATGGCTGGTACAGTTTATCACAATTTCATTGAAACAGCAATAAAAAGATGGACTTCCCAACATGTTTCGCCCATATATCGGGCTTCTTCAGGGGATGCTGTCCGGGTTGGGGGGTACAAGCCTTCTATATCTCCTAGAAATATAGATCCGCGGCCCGGGAACCGAGGGATACAAGCACGCCGCTATCTAAAAATCAGAAAAAAAGCACCTGTGGGTGTGGAGAGTGTGTGGCCCTTGGTATCAAGTCTGCTGCAGAACCTGTTCTTTTGGTCCTTGAATGCCATCTATGGCCGCCTGTAACGCATGGTTCCTTTTGATGCAGTTAGACATCTAGTTATCCCGGCAGTTCTTGGATCTATGTTTCTAGGAGATATAGAAGGCTTGTACCCCCAAACTGGACAGCATCCCCTGCAGAAGCCCGATATATGGGCGAAACATGTTGGGAAGTCCATCTTATATTGCTGTTTCGATGAAATTGTGATAAACTGTACCAGCCATTGTTATATTTTATTATTTTATTTTGCTCCTCAGAATAGAAAATAAAAGACTTTTTATAAATTATATTTGATATTTTGACTATTTACTTTGCACCTAAAAAGTCCCAATTTCCCTCTCTTTCCATCTATCATTTCTATTAATTTATTGCTTTTCATTTTCTTTTCAATATTGATTTAGAAACAGTTTGTATGTGTGAGGGATACATAGAAGGAGGAACAGTCAGCTCTCAACAAAGTGCACTGAATAAACATGGACTATAATGTGAAGGCCCCAATGGGATTTCTGCAGGCTTGGGGTATGGGCGGGGCTGCCATTAGAAATCATGGGATCCTGTACTGCCTACATGGCAGGGCATCACCCCCCCCCCCCCCCACCTACAAAACAGAGATTAAGGTGGCACGCGCAGTGTGCCGAGCCCAGAGAATTTTGGGTGTGGCAAAAACAGGGGGAGGTACTTAAAACTTGAACCCTTGTACAGTGCTGGGGCAAGAAGTAATATACAGAGCGTGGGTGTCAGGAGTATTTACCACGCAGAGTACATAAGTCAGGAGTGGGCAATGCAGAAAGTGCAGGATCAGGAATAGGCAAGGCATTGAGTGCAGGGGTCAGGAATGAGTAACACACAGAGTTCAGGAGTCAAGAGTGCTAATGTACAGAGTGGAGGGGTCAGGAGTGAGTAATGCACATAGTGCAGAGGTCAAGAATGCATAATGCACAGAGATGCAGGGGTCAGGAGTGGGTAATACACAGCATGCAGGGGTCAGGAGTGGGTAATACACAGCGTGCAGGGGTCAGGAGTGGGTAATGCACAGCGTGCAGGGGTCAGGAGTGGGTAATGCACAGCGTGCAGGGGTCAGGAGTGGGTAATGAACAGCGTGCAGGGGTCAGGAGTGGGTAATACACATTGTGCATTACCCACTCCTGACCCCTGCACTCTGTGCATTATGTATTCCTACATTACCCACTTCTGACCCATGAACTTAGTTCAGAGGTCAGGAATGCATAATGCACATAGTGCAAGGGTCAGGAGCGGGTAATGCAAAGAGTGGA
The DNA here is from genome assembly GCA_037952925.1 of Lithobates clamitans. Lineage (NCBI taxonomy): Eukaryota > Metazoa > Chordata > Amphibia > Anura > Ranidae > Lithobates > Lithobates clamitans. The sequence goes on from JBBGZY010001732.1 coordinate 194,797, forward strand.
GGGTCAGGAATGGGTAATGCACAGAGTGGAGGGGTCAGGAGTGGGTAATGCACAGAGTGGAGGGGTCAGGAGTGGGTAATGCACAGAGTGGAGGGTCAGGAATGGGTAATGCACAGAGTGGAGGGGTCAGGAGTGGGTAATGCACAGAGTGCAGGGGTCAGGAGTTGGTAATGCACAGAGTGGAGGGTCAGGAGTGGGTAATGCACAGAGTGGAGGGGTCAGGAGTGGGTAATGCACAGAGTGGAGGGTCAGGAGTGGGTAATGCACAGAGTGGAGGGTCAGGAGTGGGCAATGCGCAGAGTGGAGGGGTCAGGAGTGGGTAATGCACAGAGTGGAGGTGTCAGGAGCGGGTAATGCAAAGAGTGGAGGGTCAGGAATGGGTAATGCACAGAGTGGAGGGGTCAGGAGTGGGTAATGCACAGAGTGGAGGGGTCAGGAGCGGGTAATGCACAGAGTGGAGGGTCAGGAGCGGGTAATGCGCAGAGTGGAGGGTCAGGAGTGGGTAATGCACAGAGTGCAGGGTCAGGAGTGGGTAATGCACAGAGTGCAGGGTCAGGAGTGGGTAATGCACAGAGTGGAGGGTCAGGAGTGGGTAATGCACAGAGTGGAGGGTCAGGAGTGGGTAATGCACAGAGTGGAGGGTCAGGAGTGGGTAATGCACAGAGTGCAGGGTCAGGAGTGGGTAATGCACAGAGTGGAGGGGTCAGGAGTGGGTAATGCACAGAGTGGAGGGTCAGGAGTGGGTAATGCACAGAGTGGGGGGTCAGGAGTGGGTAATGCACAGAGTGCAGGGTCAGGAGTGGGTAATGCACAGAGTGGAGGGTCAGGAGTGGGTAATGCACAGAGTGGAGAGGTCAGGAGTTGGTAATGCACAGAGTGGAGAGGTCAGGAGTGGGTAATGCACATAGTGGAGAGGTCAGGAGTGGGTAATGCACAGAGTGGAGGGTCAGGAGTGGGTAATGCACATAGTGGAGAGGTCAGGAGTGGGTAATGCACAGAGTGGAGGGTCAGGAGTGGGTAATGCACAGAGTGGAGAGGTCAGGAGTGGGTAATGCACAGAGTGGAGGGTCAGGAGTGGGTAATGCACAGAGTGGAGGGGTCAGGAGTGGGTAATGCACAGAGTGGAGGGTCAGGAGTTGGTAATGCACAGAGTGGAGGGTCAGGAGTGGGTAATGCACAGAGTGCAGGGTCAGGAGTGGGTAATGCACAGAGTGCAGGGTCAGGAGTGGGTAATGCACAGAGTGCAGGGTCAGGAGTGGGTAATGCACAGAGTGGAGGGTCAGGAGTGGGTAATGCACAGAGTGGAGGGTCAGGAGTGGGTAATGCACAGAGTGGAGGGTCAGGAGTGGGTAATGCACAGAGTGCAGGGTCAGGAGTGGGTAATGCACAGAGTGGAGGGGTCAGGAGTGGGTAATGCATAGAGTGGAGGGTCAGGAGTGGGTAATGCACAGAGTGGGGGGTCAGGAGTGGGTAATGCACAGAGTGCAGGGTCAGGAGTGGGTAATGCACAGAGTGGAGGGTCAGGAGTGGGTAATGCACAGAGTGGAGAGGTCAGGAGTTGGTAATGCACAGAGTGGAGAGGTCAGGAGTGGGTAATGCACATAGTGGAGAGGTCAGGAGTGGGTAATGCACAGAGTGGAGGGTCAGGAGTGGGTAATGCACATAGTGGAGAGGTCAGGAGTGGGTAATGCACAGAGTGGAGGGTCAGGAGTGGGTAATGCACAGAGTGGAGGGGTCAGGAGTGGGTAATGCACAGAGTGGAGGGTCAGGAGTTGGTAATGCACAGAGTGGAGGGTCAGGAGTGGGTAATGCACAGAGTGCAGGGTCAGGAGTGGGTAATGCACAGAGTGCAGGGTCAGGAGTGGGTAATGCACAGAGTGCAGGGTCAGGAGTGGGTAATGCACAGAGTGGAGGGTCAGGAGTGGGTAATGCACAGAGTGGAGGGTCAGGAGTGGGTAATGCACAGAGTGGAGGGTCAGGAGTGGGTAATGCACAGAGTGCAGGGTCAGGAGTGGGTAATGCACAGAGTGGAGGGGTCAGGAGTGGGTAATGCATAGAGTGGAGGGTCAGGAGTGGGTAATGCACAGAGTGGGGGGTCAGGAGTGGGTAATGCACAGAGTGCAGGGTCAGGAGTGGGTAATGCACAGAGTGGAGGGTCAGGAGTGGGTAATGCACAGAGTGCAGGGTCAGGAGTGGGTAATGCACAGAGTGGAGGGGTCAGGAGTGGGTAATGCATAGAGTGGAGGGTCAGGAGTCGGTAATGCACAGAGTGGGGGGTCAGGAGTGGGTAATGCACAGAGTGCAGGGTCAGGAGTGGGTAATGCACAGAGTGGAGGGTCAGGAGTGGGTAATGCACAGAGTGGAGAGGTCAGGAGTTGGTAATGCACAGAGTGGAGAGGTCAGGAGTGGGTAATGCACATAGTGGAGAGGTCAGGAGTGGGTAATGCACAGAGTGGAGGGTCAGGAGTGGGTAATGCACATAGTGGAGAGGTCAGGAGTGGGTAATGCACAGAGTGGAGGGTCAGGAGTGGGTAATGCACAGAGTGGAGAGGTCAGGAGTGGGTAATGCACAGAGTGGAGGGTCAGGAGTGGGTAATGCACAGAGTGGAGGGGTCAGGAGTGGGTAATGCACAGAGTGGAGGGTCAGGAGTTGGTAATGCACAGAGTGGAGGGTCAGGAGTGGGTAATGCACAGAGTGGAGAGGTCAGGAGTGGGTAATGCACAGAGTGGAGGGTCAGGAGTGGGTAATGCACAGAGTGGAGGGTCAGGAGTGGGTAATGCACAGAGTGCAGGAGTTCATCATGCACCAGGTACAGGAGCCAGGAATGCATAGGGGTCAGTAGCTCACAGAGTGCAAGGGTCAAGGCTTTTCTTGGCCTCCCATTAACCCCCTATATTCCAGGCATGCTGCAGGCTGTGCCCCCCCCCCCCCCCCTATAATCCTGGTTCTAGGCGGCGGTGGTTTAAGCTCTCAATAAAGAATGGTGGCAGGCTGGCAGTGTGACCCGGGGATCACATATAACACTTGGGCAGTCTATGGTGGTGAGTGGCTGTCAGTATTTCGGATGTGTGTGATCTCCATCCATCTCCCGGGAGGTTCGGCTCTCCTTGGCTCTGCCGATGGTTTTCCATCATTATTGAGGATGTATTTTGAGTTATTTTTGCAATTATAATGGTAACGTTTTTTTTTGTTTTTTTTGCTGTGGCTTCCACATTTTACTTAGTGTTCTATATTTCCATTAATATATTACATGTTCAGATCTGTAAAGTTTTGGTCTAGTAGCAACAATCCAGCTTTCCTGATCAACTGCTAAGATAAAATCCCAGCTCTATAGAGACCGCCTTGTCTCCTATCAGTCAACCATTGCCTATGGCATGGAGGCTCAACCTGCGGCCCTCCAGCTGTTGTGGAACTACAAGTCCCATGAAGCATTGCAGGGCTGACAGTTTACAAGCACGACTCCCAAAGGACAGGGGAATGATGGGACTTGTAGTTTCACAACAGCTGGAGGGCCACAGGTCGGGCACCCTTGGCCCAAGGGGAACAGTAAAACGCAGTCACTGGGTAGGACTCTTATGTATGAAGGTGAGGGGGGGGAGGTAACCCTTCTGTATACTGCTGAGGTTTTCAAACGAATTACAATTTGGGGGTGTACTGTGATTGGGGGACCCCTCCCCATTCCTCCAGGTTCCCACCTAGGGAAGAATCACACGCAAAACACACGACTGCTGCATCACCCGGACCCCTGGTAATGCCAGAAGAACATGTTGCAGAAAAAAAATAAAAATAATAATAATAATTTAAGGAAAGTAAACTATCCTAAATACACCTCCCCCCCCCCCCCAGAAAAAAACACCCTATAAAAAAGCTTCAAATAAATCAGCTCAATGAGGGAAATTGAAAGATGTTTGCTTTAGCGAAACTGCCAAAGCCCCTCCGCCCGTCCCCTCCGATGACATACACGTGTAAATATAGAATGATTTATACAATCATAGAGGAAATGGATCCATTTATTTTAATCAGAATGAAATAAAATGGTTTACGGTGCAAATCCCGTCTCCTCCCCGCTATAGGAGATTGTTAGACTGAGAAAACAAACCCGGCGCTTCTAAAAAAAAAAGAATCATCCGCTTGGAATATTATATTAGAGAGACAATAACAAACAGACGGAAAATATCACCCTCCGACATGATTGATTTTACAGTGCCTTGAAAAAGTATTCATACCCCTTGGAATTTTCCACATTTTGTCATGTTACAACCAGAAACGTAAATGTATTTTATTGGGATTTTATGTGATAGACCAGTGATGGAGAACCTTGGCACCCCAGATGTTTTGGAACTACATTTCCCATGATGCTCATCCACTCTGCAGTGTAGTGGAGCATTATGGGAATTGTAGTTCCAAAACATCTGGGGGTGCCAAGGTTCCCCATCACTGTGATAGACCAACACAAAGTGGCACATAATTGTGAAGTGGAAGGAAAATGATAAATGGTTTTCAACATCTTCTATAAATAAATATATGAAAAGTGTGGGGGGTACATTTGTATGGCGCCCCCCGGAGTCAATACTTTGTAGAACCCCCTTTCTCTGCAATTACAGCTGCAAGTCTTTTTGGGGGTGTCTCTACCAGCTTTGCACATCTAGAGAGGGACATTTTTGCCTATTCTTCTTTGTAAAATATCTCAAGTTCTGTCAGATTGGATGGAGAGCGTCTGTGAACAGCAATTTTCAAGTCTTGCCACAGATTCTCAATGTGATTTAGGTCTGGACTGTGACTGGACCATTCTAACACATGAATATGCTTTGATCTGAACCATTCCATTGTAGCTCTGGCTGGATGTTTCAGGTCGTTGTCCTGCTGGAAGGTGAACCTCCGCCCCGGTCTCAAGTCTTTTGCAGACTCTAACAGGTCTTCTTCTAAAGCCGCGTACACACGATCGGAATGTCCGAAAGAAAAAGTCAGACGGAAGCTTTTCATCGTATATACCGATCGTGTGTAGGCCTCATCTAACTATCTTTTTTGAAAATCCTGACGGACCTAGAAATAGAACATGTTCTAAATATTTCCGACGGACCTGATTCCTATCAGGAAAACCGATCGTCTGTATGCTGGTCCGACGGAACAAAAACGACCCATGCTCTGAAGCAAGTACGAGACGGAAGCTATTGGCTACTGGTTATTGAAACTTCCTTTTTCTAGTCCCGTCGTACGTGTTGTACGTCACCGCGTTCTGGACGGTCGGACTTTTGGTTGACCGTGTGTAGGCAAGACCGCTTGAATGGAATTCCGCTGGAGTTTATTACGACAGCTAAACCGGTCGTGTGTACGCGGCATAACAGGTTTTCTTCTAAGATTGTCCTGTATTTGTCTCCATCCATCTTCCCATCAACTCTGACCAGCTTCCCTGTCCCTGCTGAAGAAAAGCATCCCCACCACATGATGCTGCCACCACCATGTTTCACGGTGGGGATGGTGTGTTCAGGGTGATGTGCAGTGTTAGTTTTCCCCCACACATAGCGTTTTGGTTTTAGGCCAAAAAGTTGAATTTTGGTCTCATCTGACCAGATCACCTTCTTCCACATGTTTGCTGTGTCCCCCACATGGCTTCTCACAAACTACAAACAGGACTTCTTATGACTTTCTTTCACCAATGTCTTTCTTCTTCTCACTCTTCCATAAAGGTCAGATTTGTGGAGAACACGACTAATAGTTGTCCTGTGGACAGATTCTCCCCCCTGAGCTGTGGATCTCTGCAGCTCCTCCAGACTTACCATGGACCTCTTGGCTCTTCTCTGATGAATGCTCTCCTTGCCCGGCCGGTCAGTTTAGGTGGACGGCCATGTCTTGGTAGGTTTGCAGTTGTGCCATACTCTTTCCATTTTCCGATGATGGATTGTTGAAAGCTTAGGATATTTTTTTTATAACCTAACCCTGCTTTAACAGCTTGCCGACCAGCCACCGTTATTATACTGCGGCAGGTCGGCACGATCCCGCGAGCCATCATAGCTGTACGTTGGCTTCTTTAAGCGGGATAGCAGGCACGCGCCCCCTGCACTGTGGGGGTGCCGATGCGCGTGGCCAGCGGTCGCAATGACTGCCGGCCACACGCGACCGCGGGCAAGAGAGCCAGAACAGGGACGTGTGTGTAAACAGACAAATCCATGTTCTGTGAGCTGAGGAGAGAGAGAGATCGTGAGTTCCTACTAGCTAGGAACCACGATCTGTCATCTCCTATAGCCAATCCCCTCCCCCCATAGTTAGAACACCTCCCTAGGGAACACATTTAACCCCTTGATCGCCCCCTAGTGTTAACCCCTTTACTGTCAGTGACATTTTCACAGTAATCAGTGCATTTTTATAGCACCGATCGCTCTATAATTGTCAATAGTCCCAAAAATGTGTCAAAAGTGTCTGTTCTGTCCGCCATAATGTCGCAGTCCCGATAAAAATCGCTGATCGCCGCCATTACTAGTAAAAAAAAAAAATAATAATAAAAATGCCATAAATCTATCCCCTATTTTGTAGACGCTATAACTTTTGCGCAAACCAATCTATATACGCTTATTGCGATTTTTATTACCAAATATATGTAGAAGAATACATATCAGCCTAAACTGAAGAAAAAATGTGCTTTTTAAAAAAAAAAATGGGGGTATTTATTAAAGCAAAAAGAAGTACAAAATAATGTTTTTTTCAAAATTGTTGTTCTTTTTATGTTTATAGCGCAAAGAATAAAAAATGCAGAGGTGATCAAATACCACCGAAAGAAAGCTCTATTTGTGGGGAAAAAAGGACGTCAATATTGTTTGGGTACAACGTCGCACGACCGCGCAATCTGTCAGTTAAAGCGACGCAGTGCCGTCAGGCTATAATGAAAGGGCCAATGAGAGCTGCAGAGCTGGAGTTGTGCCTCTCTGTATTTATTGTGGCATTTGTGGCATTTTTATGTGTATTTATTGTGGCATTTTTTTCGTGTGTGTGTGTATTTATTGTGGCATTTTTTTGTTTGTATTGTGGTATTTTTGTGTGTATTTATTGTGGCATTTTTGTGTGTATTTATTAGGGAAATTGTTTGTGTGTGTGTGTATTTATTGTGGCATTTTTTGTGTGTACTTATTGTGGCATTTTGTGTGTATTTATTGTGGCGTTTTTATGTGTATTCATTGTGGCATTTTTTTGTGTGTATTTATTAGGGCATTTTTTTTGTATGTATTTATTGTGTCATTTTTGTGTGTATTTATTGGGGCATTTTTGTGTGTATTTATTGGGGCATTTTTTTTTTTGGTATGTATTTATTGTGTCATTTTTGTGTGTATTTATTGGGGCATTTTTTTTTTGGTATGTATTTATTGTGTCATTTTTGTGTGCATTTATTGTGGCATTTTTTTGTTTGTATTTATTGTGGCATTTTTTGTGTGTATTTATTCTGGAATTTTTTGTGTGTATTTATTCTGGAATTTTTTGTGTGTATTTATTAGGGCATTTTTTTGTATTTATTGTGTCATTTTTGTGTGTATTTATTGTGGCTTTTTTGTGTGTATTTATTGGAGCATTTTTTTTGGTGTGTATTTATTACGGCATTTTTTTTTGTATGTATTTATTGTGTCATTTTTGTGTGTATTTATTGGGGCTTTTTTTGTGTGTATTTATTGGGGCATTTTTTACATTTTTTTTTGGTGTGTATTTATTAGGGCATTTTTTTTTTTGTATGTATTTATTGTGTCATTTTTGTGTGTATTTATTGGGGCGTTTTTTACATTTTTTTTTTTGGTGTGTATTTATTGTGGCATTTTTTTGTTTGTATTTATTGGGGCATTTTTGTGTGTATTTATTGGGGCATTTTTTTTTTGTATGTATTTATTGTGTCATTTTTGTGTGGATTTATTGTGGCATTTTTTGTGTGGATTTATTAGGGCATTTTTTTGTATTTATTGTGTCATTTTTGTGTGTATTTATTGTGGCTTTTTTTGTGTGTATTTATTGGAGCATTTTTTTTGGTGTGTATTTATTAGGGCATTTTTTTTTTGTATGTATTTATTGTGTCATTTTTGTGTGTATTTATTGTGGCTTTTTTGTGTGTATTTATTGGGGCATTTTTTACATTTTTTTTTTTGGTGTGTATTTATTAGGGCATTTTTTTTGTATGTATTTATTGTGTCATTTTTGTGTGTATTTATTGGGGCTTTTTTTTGTGTGTATTTATTGGGGCATTTTTTACATTTTTTTTTTTGGTGTGTATTTATTAGGGCATTTTTTTTTATATGTATTTATTGTGTCATTTTTGTGTGTATTTATTGGGGCGTTTTTTACATTTTTTTTTTTTGGTGTGTATTTATTGTGGCATTTTTTTGTTTGTATTTATTGGGGCATTTTTGTGTGTATTTATTGGGGCATTTTTTTTTTGTATGTATTTATTGTGTCATTTTTGTGTGTATTTATTGGGGCATTTTTTACATTTTTTTTTGGTGTGTATTTATTGTGGCATTTTTTTGTTTGTATTTATTGGGGCATTTTTGTGTGTATTTATTGGTGCATTTTTTTTTGTATGTATTTATTGTGTCATTTTTGTGTGTATTTATTGTGGCATTTTTTGTGTGGATTTATTAGGGCATTTTTTTGTATTTATTGTGTCATTTTTTTGTGTGTATTTATTGTGGCTTTTTTGTGTGTATTTATTGGGGCATTTTTTACATTTTTTTTTGGTGTGTATTTATTAGGGCATTTTTTTTGTATGTATTCATTGTGTAATTTTTGTGTGTATTTATTGTGGCTTTTTTTGTGTGTTTATTGGGGCATTTTTTACATTTTTTGTTGGTGTGTATTTATTGTGTCATTTTTTGGTGTGTTTTTATTGTGGCATTTGTAAGGAATAACACGCAGGTGACTGTGCATGTATTGCAGAGCTGTACTGAACATGTCTTTTCTTTTTGCCCAGACATTTCCTATTGATAAGATTTCTCTCTGACATGAATATAGAGAAGATCCTTTCCTGGCTGTAGGACGAGGCGGGTGGAAGATCTCCTGCCATTTCCTCTCCATGGTTGTATATTAAAGGCCCCGTCGGGTTCTCTTCTCGCCTCTCTGAATGCGGCAGACATCGGAGGTGACTCACGCCAGCCTGACCTCCTGACACGCAGCGCCGGCGCCCCTCCGGAGACCGCCAATCAAAGCTTCCTGCCGAATATTCTCAGAAAGAACCGGCGCCGGGGACTCAGAATTCTATAAGAACCCGAGAATCATCTTTTGTGAAATATCCAGAATAATTCCGCTTTTAACTGTGATTTGTTGTAGCCGTATTAGTGCAATTGTGACAGAGAAAATTGAGTACTGTCCGTGATACTTTTTTTATTTGCACTAACATACAATTTTTCAGGACAAGCTTTCGGGGTATGTCCCCTTCTTCAAGGTCCAAGCAGTACTGCTTGGACCTTGAAGAAGGGGACATACCCCGAAAGCTTGTCCTGAAAAATTGTATGTTAGTGCAAATAAAAAAAGTATCACGGACAGTACTCAATTTTCTCTGCTTTTAACTGTGAAATAAAAAAACATGGCGTGAGCCGTCTCTACCCGTTTCTTCAGAGCGCTGGGCTGGACGGGTGTATGTAGAAGCATTAAACAGTTTAATGTGAAATACAGTGCCTAGAAAAAGTATTCATACCCCTTGGAACGTTCCACATGTTGTCATGTTACAACCAAAAACGTAAATGTATTTTATTGGGATTTTATGTGATAGACCAACACAAAGTGGCTCATAATTGTGAAGTGGAAGGAAAAGGATACATTTTTTTTTTTACAAATAAATAAATGTGAAAAGTGTGGGGGGGCATTTGTATTCAGCCCCCTTTACTCCGATACCCCTAACTAAAATCTAGTGGAACCAATTGCCTTCAGAAGTCACCTAATTAGTAAATAGAGTCCACCTGTGTGTCATTTAATCTCAGTATAAATACAGCTGTTCTGTGAAGCCCTCAGAGGTTTGTTAGAGAACCTTAGTGAACAAACATCATCATGAAGGCCAAGGAACACACCAGACAGGTCAGGGATAAAGTTGTGGAGAAGTATAAAGCAGGGTTAGGTTATAAAAAGAATATCCCAAGCTTTGAACATCTCACGGAGCTCTGTTCAATCCATCATCGGAAAATGGAAAGAGTATGGCACAACTGCAAACCTACCAAGACATGGCCGTCCACCTAAACTGACAGGCCGGGCAAGGAGAGCATTCATCAGAGAAGAGCCAAGAGGTCCATGGTAACTCTGGAGGAGCTGCAGAGATCCACAGCTCAGGTGGGAGAATCTGTCCACAGGACAACTATTAGTCGTGTTCTCCACAAATCTGCCCTTTATGGAAGAGTGACAAGAAGAAAGACATTGGTGAAAGAAAGTCATAAGAAGTCCTGTTTGTAGTTTGTGAGAAGCCATGTGGAGGACACAGCAAACATGTGGAAGAAGGTGCTCTGGTCAGATGAGACCAAAATTGAACGTTTTGGCCTAAAAACAAAACGCTATGTGTGGGGAAAACTAACACTGCACATCACCCTGAACACACCATCCCCACCGTGAAACATGGTGGTGGCAGCATCATGTGGTGGGGATGCTTTTCTTCAGCAGGGACAGGGAAGCTGGTCAGAGTTGATGGGAAGATGGATGGAGACAAATACAGGACAATCTTAGAAGAAAACCTGTTAGGAGTCTGCAAAAGACTTGAGACTGGGGAGGAGGTTCACCTTCCAGCAGGACAGCGACCCGAAACATCCAGCCAGAGCTACAATGGAATGGTTTATATCAAAGCATATTCATGTGTTAGAATGGCCCAGTCACAGTCCAGACCTAAATCACATTGAGAATCTGTGGCAAGACTTGAAAATTGCTGTTCAGAGACGCTCTCCATCCAATCTGACAGGGTTGAGATATTCTGCAAAGAAGAAGAATGGGCAAAAATGTCCCTCTCTAGATGTGCAAAGCTGGTAGAGACATCCCCAAAAAGACTTGCAGCTGTAATTGCAGTGAAAGGGGGTTCTACAAAGTATTGACTCCGGGGGGCGCCATACAAATGTACCCCCCACACTTTTCACATATTTATATATAAAAAATGTTGAAAACCATTTATCATTTTCCTTCCACTTCACAATTATGTGCCACTTTGTGTTGGTCTATCACAAAAAATCCCAATAAAATACATTTACGTTTTTGGTTGTAACATGACAACATGTGGAAAATGTCAATGGGGTATGAATACTTTTTCAAGGCACTGTACATCAATTATTAGCACTTGGCTAAGCACCAGATCCATACAGCACCATGAGAGGCATTATATTTATTATTAATAATCATCGCCTATTCTGCTTCATGGAGTGAGATAATGCCATCCCTTCCTTCTGGTAATGAAGCCGTACAAGGATCAGTGATTGAAGGATAATGGCAATTTAAACGCAATTAAATTCAGCAGTGTCAGTAGAGGAAACCTTGTGGCAGACGAGGAAATGTTTGATTTTTTTTTTAAGCATAGAACCTAATCAGGAGAAACAGTAGTGATTTTGCCCCTCCCACAATGGTGAGATTTCCCCCAGTAGTTTGAGTCTCTGCCCCTCCCACAATGATGAGATTTCCCCGCAGTAGTTTGAGTCTCTGCCCCTCCCACAATGATGAGATTTCCCCCAGTAGTTTGTGTCTCTGCCCCTCCCACAATGGTGAGATTTCCCCCGAGTAGTTTGTGTCTCTGCCCCTCCCACAATGGTGAGATTTGCCCCAGTAGTTTGTGTCTCTGCCCCTCCCACAATGGTGAGATTTCCCACAGTAGCTTGTGTCTCTGCCCCTCCCACAATGGTGAGATTTCCCCCAGTAGCTTGTGTCTCTGCCCCTCCCACAATGGTGAGATTTCCCCCAGTAGCTTGTGTCTCTACCCCTCCCACAATGGTGAGATTTCCCCCAGTAGCTTGTGTCTCTGCCCCTCCCACAATGGTGAGATTTCCCCCAGTAGCTTGTGTCTCTACCCCTCCCACAATGGTGAGATTTCCCCCAGTAGCTTGTGTCTCTGCCCCTCCCACAATGGTGAGATTTCCCCCAGTAGTTTGTGTCTCTGCCCCTCCCACAATGGTGAGATTTCCCACAGTAGTTTGTGTCTCTGCCCCTCCCACAATGGTGAGATTTCCCCCAGTAGCTTGTGTCTCTGCCCCTCCCACAATGGTGAGATTTCCCCCAGTAGTTTGTGTCTCTGCCCCTCCCACAATAATGAGATTTCCCCCAGTAGTTTGTGTCTCTGCCCCTCCCACAACGGTGAGATTGCCCTCCAGTAGTTTGTGTCTCTACCCCTCCCACAATGATGAGATTTCCCCCAGTAGTTTGTGTCTCTGCCCCTCCCACAATGGTGAGATTTCCCTCCAGTAGTTTGTGTCTCTGCCCCTCCCACAACGGTGAGATTGCCCTCCAGTAGTTTGTGTCTCTACCCCTCCCACAATGATGAGATTTCCCCCAGTAGTTTGTGTCTCTGCCCCTCCCACAATGGTGAGATTTCCCTCCAGTAGTTTGTGTCTCTGCCCCTCCCACAATGGTGAGATTCCCCCAGTAGTTTGTGTCTCTGCCCCTCCCACAATGGTGAGATTCCCCCAGTAGTTTGTGTCTCTGCCCCTCCCACAATGATGAGATTTCCTGCAGTAGTTTGTGTGTCTGCCCCTCCCACAATGATGAGATTTCCCCCAGTAGTTTGTGTCTCTGCCCCTCCCACAATGGTGAGATTTCCCTGCACTAGTTTGTGTCTCTGCCCCTCCCACAACTAGTATTAATTGATAGGTGAGAGTGATATAACTTTGGCTTCACATTAGCTGCAGATCTTGGTGAAAATGGTGATTCTGGTTGAAAACTCAGCTAGCCAGCAAGAATTCACCTCCCAGACACCAGTTTAGGGTGGAGCCGTTCTTTACCGGCACGTCCCCCCCATTTATCACCCGGCATCGTCTTCACGGACACTGAAGCAGGAGAAGATCGGCTCCGTTCATCAACATTTCTCATAAAACACATAACCATTATTCAAGTTTTGTTTTGTGTCTGCGGAGATACCAATATCCCGAGGCTGGAGCCTTCCTGATGTGCGCACAATCTGCCGACAATACGCCGCGTGCATCTCAAACGGGAAATGTGCTCAGTCAGCCAGGATATTGTTAGTGATCGTCACATGGGAAGAAATAAACCACAAGACAGCGATCTGCCTCGGGGCCAAAACATGTCCACCGAGAAATCCCAAAGAATACATTCTACAAATGTAAAATGATATGGCTCTGACATATACCGCAGTGCTGTACAGAGAACACTGAGCCAGTCACATCAGTCTCTGTACCAGAGGAGCTTACACTCTAATGTCCCCTCCCCTGCAGTCACATCAGTCTCTGTACCAGAAGAGCTTACACTCTAATGACCCCTCCCCCACAGTCACATCAGTCTCTGTACCAGAGGAGCTTACACTCCAATGTCCCCTCCCCCCACAGTCACATCAGTCTCTGTACCAGAAGAGCTTACACTCTAATGTCCCCTCCCCCCACAGTCACATCAGTCTCTGTACCAGAAGAGCTTACACTCTAATGTCCCCTCCCCCACAGTCACATCCGTCTCTGTACCAGAGGAGCTTACACTCTAATGACCCCTCCCCCACAGTCACATCAGTCTCTGTACAGAGGAGCTTACACTCTAATGACCCCTCCCCCACAGTCACATCAGTCTCTGTACAGAGGAGCTTACACTCTAATGACCCCTCCCCCACAGTCACATCAGTCTCTGTACCAGAAGAGCTTACACTCTAATGTCCCCTCCCCCCACAGTCACATCAGTCTCTGTACCAGAGGAGCTTACACTCTAATGTCCCCTCCTCCACAGTCACATCAGTCTCTGTACCAGAGGAGCTCACACTCTAATGACCCCTCCCCCACAGTCACATCAGTCTCTGTACCAGAGGAGCTTACACTCCAATGTCCCCTCCCCCACAGTCACATCAGTCTCTGTACCAGAGGAGCTTACACTCTAATGACCCCTCCCCCACAGTCACATCAGTCTCTGTACCAGAGGAGCTTACACTCTAATGACCCCTCCCCCACAGTCACATCAGTCTCTGTACCAGAGGAGCTTACACTCTAATGTCCCCTCCCCCACAGTCACATCAGTCTCTGTACAGAGGAGCTTACACTCTAATGACCCCTCCCCCACAGTCACATCAGTCTCTGTACAGAGGAGCTTACACTCTAATGACCCCTCCCCCACAGTCACATCAGTCTCTGTACCAGAAGAGCTTACACTCTAATGTCCCCTCCCCCCACAGTCACATCAGTCTCTGTACCAGAGGAGCTTACACTCTAATGTCCCCTCCTCCACAGTCACATCAGTCTCTGTACCAGAGGAGCTCACACTCTAATGACCCCTCCCCCACAGTCACATCAGTCTCTGTACCAGAGGAGCTTACACTCCAATGTCCCCTCCCTCACAGTCACATCAGTCTCTGTACCAGAGGAGCTTACACTCTAATGACCCCTCCCCCACAGTCACATCAGTCTCTGTACAGAGGAGCTTACACTCTAATGTCCCCTCCCCCCACAGTCACATCAGTCTCTGTACCAGAGGAGCTTACACTCCAATGTCCCCTCCCCCCCACAGTCACATCAGTCTCTGTACCAGAGGAGCTTACACTCTAATGACCCCTCCCCCACAGTCACATCAGTCTCTGTACAGAGGAGCTTACACTCTAATGTCCCCTCCCCCACAGTCACATCAGTCTCTGTACCAGAGGAGCTTACACTCTAATGTCCCCTCCCCCCACAGTCACATCAGTCTCTGTAGCAGAGGAGCTTACACTCTAATGTCCCCTCCCCCCACAGTCACATCAGTCTCTGTAGCAGAGGAGCTTACACTCTAATGTCCCCTCCCCCCACAGTCACATCAGTCTCTGTACCAGAGGAGCTTACACTCTAATGTCCCTCCCCCACAGTCACATCAGTCTCTGTACCAGAGGAGCTTACACTCTAATGTCCCCTCCCCCCCCCACAGTCACATCAGTCTCTGTACCAGAGGAGCTTACACTCTAATGTCCCCTCCCCCACAGTCACATCAGTCTCTGTACCAGAGGAGCTTACACTCTAATGTCCCCTCCCCCACAGTCACATCAGTCTCTGTACCAGAGGAGCTTACACTCTAATGTCCCCTCCCCCCACAGTCACATCAGTCTCTGTAGCAGAGGAGCTTACACTCTAATGTCCCCTCCCCCCACAATCACACACTATTATTATTATACATTTATATAACTCTGACATATCGTGAGGGAAAAAAGTGTTTGATCCCCTGCTGATTTTGTACGTTTGCCCCATTGACAAAGAAACGATCAGTCTATAATTTTATTGGTAGGTTTATTATAACAGTGAGAGACAAAATAACAACAAAAAGATCCAGAAAAACTAATTTCAAAAAAGTTAAAAAATTGATTTGTATTTTAATGAGTGAAATAAGTATGTGAACCCTTCACAAAACATGACTTAGTAGTTGGTGGAGAAACCCTTGTTGGCGATCACAGAGGTCAGACGTTTCTTGTAGTTGGCCTCCAGGTTTGCACACATCTTAGGAGGGATTTTGTCCTCTTTGCAGATCCTCTCCAAGTCATTAAGGTTTCCAGGCTGATGTTTGATTTTCGAACCTTCAGCTCCCTCCACATATTTTCTATGGGATTGAGGTCTGGAGACTGGCTAGGCCACTCCAGGACCTTAATGTGTTTCTTCTTGAGTCACTCCTTTGTTGCCTTGGCCGTGTGTTTTGGGTCATTGTCATGCTGGAATACCCATCCATGACCCATCTTCAATGCCCTGGCTGAGGGAAGGAGGTTCTCATCCAAGATTTGATGGTACATGGCCCAGTCCATCGTCCCTTTGATGCGGTGAAGTTGTCCCCTTAGCAGAGAAACACCCCCAAAGCAGAATGTTTCCACCTCCATGTATGATGGTGGGGATGGTGATCTTGGGGTCATAGGCAGCATTCCTCCTCCTCCTCCAAACACAACGAGTTGAGTTGATGCCAAAGATCTTGATTTTGGTCTCATCTGACCACAACACTTTCCCCCAGTTCTCCTCTGAATCATTCAGATGTTCATTAGCAAACTTCAGACGGACCTGTACATGTGATTTCCTGAGCAGGGGGACCTTGCGGGGGCTGCAGGATTTCAGTCCTTCACAGTGTAGTGTGTTACCGATAATTTTCTTGGTGACTATGGTCCCAGCTGAGATCATTGACAAGATTCTCCCGTGTAGTTCTGGGCTGATTCCTCTCCGTTCACCATGATCATCGAAACTCCACGAGGTGAGACCTTCCATGGAGCCCCAGACCGAGGGAGACGGACAGTTATTTTGTGTTTCTTTCATTCGCGAAAAATCGCACCAACTGTTGTCACCCTCTCACCAAACTGCTTGGCGATGGTCTTGTAGCCCATTCCAGCCTTGTGTAGGTCTACAGTCTTGTCCTCGACATCCTTGGACAGCTCTTTGGTCTTGGCCATGGTGGAGAGATTGGAATCTGATTGCTTCTGTAGACAGGTGTCTTTTATACAGGTAACAAGCTGAGATCAGGAGCACTCCCTTTAAGAGAGTGCTCCTAATCTCAGTTTGTTACCTGTATAGAAGACACCTGGGAGCCAGAAATCTTGCTGATTGATAGGGGATCAAATACTTATTTCACTCAGTAAAATGCAAATCAATTTGTAACTTTTTTGAAATGCGTTTTCTGGATATTTTTGTTGTTATTTTCTCTCTCTCACTCTTAAAATGAACCGACCAATAAAATGATAGACTGATCATTTCTTTGTCAGTGGGGCAAACGTACAAAATCAGCAGGGGGTCAAATACTTTTTTTCCCCTCTCTGCCTCTCCTCCTATGCTAAGGCAGGACAGGATTCTGTAAACAAAAACAAAACAAAATGAACAAGTTGCATGATACTGTATAAAGGGCTGAGCTATCCTTGAAATACTATGCCACTATTTCTATGCTATATTCTGAGTGTAAGCTCCTCTGGTACAGAGACTGATGTGACTGGCCCAGTGTTCTCTGTACAGCGCTGTGGTATTTGTCAGAGCTATATAAATGTATAATAATAATAGTGTGTGACTGTGGGAGAACATTAGAGTGTAAGCTCCTCTGGGACAGAGACTGATATGATATGATATGGGATTATTATAATGAAAGGTGGAGATTTAGAAATATTGAACATTATTATTAAATGACATTTAAATGTTACACATAATAATATACCAGGTCAGTGATTGGCTGATAACAATTACCAGGAGTAAAAAAATCTATAATTATCTAGAAAGCAGAAACATACAAAATTCCGAGGATGTGGATAAAGACTCTGCCCTCTATTCCTTCATACCTCTCAGATCCCAGAAATAAAGAGCGCTGGATTACTGAAGCGGAAAATACAACACGGCGCTGACACCAATCCCCCCCCCCCCCGGACACCAATCTCCCCCCGGACACCGCGCTCATCACCGACTGACAAGTCTGTCCTCTTCTCACCATGACAGAGAGATAATATACTATATGTGTGATAAAAAGGGAGAGAGAGAGATAAAAATGTATGATAGATAGATAGATAGATAGATAGATAGATAGATAGATAGATAGATAGATAGATAGATAGATAGATAGATAGATAGTGGTGCCTTGCAAAAGTATTCACACCCCCCCCCCCCCCCCCCTTGGCATTTTTCTTGTTTTATCACATCCTGGAATTAACATGGAATGTTTGAGGATTTGCATCATTTAATTTACAGAACATTCCCACAACTTGTGCCGTGTTCTTTCCATTTGGTTATGATAGATTTGATGGTGCTCCTAGGGATCAGCAAAGATTTGGATATTTTTTTTATAACCTAACCCTGACTTGTACTTCTCAACAACATTGTCCCTCACTTGTTTGGAGAGTTCCTTGGTCTTCATGGCAGTGTTTGGTTAGTGGTGCCTCTTGCTTAGGTGTTGCAGCCTCTGGGGCCTTTCACAAAGGTGTGTCTATGTAATGACAGATCATGTGACACTTAGATTGCACACAGGCGGACATCATTTCACTAATTATGTGACTTCTGAAGGTAATTGGTTGCACCAGAGCTTTTTATGAGCTTCATAACAAAGGGGGTGAAGACATACACACATGCCAATTATCAGTTTTTTATTTCTGAAAAATAGTTTTATGTATATATTTTTCTAATTTTACTTCACCAACTTAGACTATTGTGTTCTGATCCATCACATATAATTCAGATTAAAAAAACATTGAAGCAAAGGCTGTAATGTAACAAAATAGGTAAAAAGCCAAGGGGGTTGATAGATTGATAGATAGATAGATAGATAGATAGATAGATAGATAGATAGATAGATAGATAGATAGATAGATAGATAGATAGATAGATAGATAGACAGATAGATAGATAGATAGATAGATAGATAGATAGATAAAGAATATATATATCTGATTGAGAACGAGAGAGATAGATAGGATGTTGGGTTTTTTCGTAATAGGAAAGCCTAGAACTAGCAGGGTAATGACTGCTAAGATGAAGCTGTTTGAGCTGGAAAGGTATAAGATATATAGATAGATATGCTAGAGAGAGAAATAGATAAATAATATATATAATTAATAAATAATATGATTGAGAGAGAGAGAGAGAGAGAGAGAGAGAGAGAGAGAGAGAGAGAGAGAGAGAGAGAGAGAGAGAGAGAGAGAGAGAGAGAGAGAGAGAGAGAGAGAGAGAGAGAGAGAGAGAGAGATAAGATGTTGGGCTTTTCATGTTGGGAAAGCCTAGAACTAGCATTAATTTCATGACTTCACATGGAGCTGTATGAGCTGAAAAGGTATATAGATAGATATGTAGATAGATATGTAGATAGATAGAGAGATAGAGAGATAGAGAGATAGAGAGATAGAGAGATAGATAGATAGATAGATAGATAGATAGATAGATAGATAGATAGATAGATAGATAGATAGATAGATAGATAGATAGATAGATAGATAGATAGATAGATAGATAGATAGATAGATAGATAGATATTTTGCAAAGGATGCTGGTCTTTTTTGAAATAGGAAAGCCCAGAACTAGCAGCTCAATTCCTGAATGTGAACTTCATATGGGGTCGGAGTAGAAGGTGATTTTTCTCTTGTCTTTGTCCCCCACCAGGGTCTTCTCTCCCTCTGCTCCCGTAAAGCTGGCTATAGATGGAGAGAAATTCAAGTGAAAATTCTTAGGAAAAAATCATTTGAAAATTCTCAGAACATTCATTTGTCGTTCGAAAGCTTTCTCTTGCTTCTAACATTTGGTTTTGGAATGAATGGGCTTTACCGAACAAAACAAAAAAAAACCTTCACTGGAAATGAGGTTGTTCTAGGAGGCTCTGGCTCCTTCAATCTTTCTCCTCGATAATCGATTTTGACCCCACTAAGGATTAGAAAAAATGAACCTTCTTTCCCCAAGAAGTTTTTTTCTTTTAATTCTACCCGTCAATAAGCAGCTTTTGGATATACAATGCTTGAGGTCACGTTATAGGAGACGCGTTTCATGGAATATGGTATCCCCAGCTGTGCCGGGAGAAGTATCTTCATTTACAGGAACATTGGAGGCCCCGCTCAGCAATAATTCCACCATTAACTGATCATTGGAACCTGTGAGCTACACACCCAATATCACCTCCAAACCCCCCCCATCCCCCCCTCTCATCTGTCTCATCTTCTACACAATTTGCAAGTTTTGCTCGATGTCGTCTGCATTATTATAAATGTATAAAGCCAAGTATATAGAGATCCGGCAGCGAGCGATTTCCAAGGAACGCACAGCATGGCTGTGATCTTCAGAAGATGATGTATATGGCGGAGGATGACGGGGGGTCGGTGTATATTCTAGAATATATACAAGGCTGTAGTTGAGATGAAGGAACTCGCTGTGATTTCTGTACCTTGGAGACACTTTGTATCACAGAGATGTCCAGAACACAGCAAATGCGCAAAGAGAAGACTCCAATATATTTTTTATTTTCATGTATCCAGTATTATTTTAATGTAGCCATACTACAGGGACCAGTGGGATACATTGGTAGTCGCTGGGGGGCTAAAGGAGTGCACCGGTGATCACTGGGGGGCTAAAGGAGTACACCGGTGATCACTGGGGGCTGAAGGAGTGCACCGATGATCACTGGGGGCTGAAGGAGTGCACCGATGATCACTGGGGGCTGAAGGAGTGCACCGATGATCACTGGGGGCTGAAGGAGTGCACCGGTGATCACTGGGGGCTGAAGGAGTACACCGGTGATCACTGGGGGCTGAAGGAGTGCACCGGTGATCACTGGCGGCTGAAGGAGTGCACCGGTGATCACTGGGGGCTGAAGGAGTGCACCGGTGATCACTGGGGGCTGAAGGAGTACATTGGTGGTCACTGGGGGCTGAAGGAGTGCACCGGTGATCACTGGGGGCTGAAGGAGTGCACCGGTGATCACTGGGGGCTGAAGGAGTGCACCGGTGATCACTGGGGGCTGAAGGAGTGCACCGGTGATCACTGGGGGCTGAAGGAGTGCACCGGTGATCACTGGGGGCTGAAGGAGTACATTGGTGATCCCTGGGGGCTGAAGGAGTGCACCGGTGATCACTGGGGACTGAAGGAGTGCACCGGTGATCCCTGGGGGCTGAAGGAGTGCACCGGTGATCACTGGGGGCTGAAGGAGTGCACCGGTGATCACTGGGGGCTGAAGGAGTGCACCGGTGATCACTGGGGGCTGAAGGAGTGCACCGGTGATCACTGGGGGCTGAAGGAGTGCACCGGTGATCACTGGGGGCTGAAGGAGTGCACCGGTGATCACTGGGGGCTGAAGGAATGCACCGGTGATCACTGGGGGCTGAAGGAGTGCACCGGTGATCACTGGGGGCTGAAGGAGTACACCGGTGATCACTGGGGGCTGAAGGAGTGCACCAGTGATCACTGGGGACTGAAGGAGTACATTGGTGGTCACTGGGGGCTGAAGGAGTGCACCGGTGATCACTGGGGGCTGAAGGAGTACACCGGTGATCACTGGAGGCTGAAGGAGTGCACCGGTGATCACTGGGGGCTGAAGGAGTGCACCGGTGATCACTGGGGGCTGAAGGAGTGCACCGGTGATCACTGGGGGCTGAAGGAGTACACCGGTGATTACTGGGGGCTGAAGGAGTGCACCGGTGATCACTGGGTGCTTAAGGAGTGCACCGGTGATCACTGGGGGCTGAAGGAGTACAACGGTAATCACTGGGGGCTGAAGGAGTGCACCGGTGATCACTGGGGGCTGAAGGAGTGCACCGGTGATCACTGGGGGCTGAAGGAGTGCACCGGTGATCACTGGGGGCTGAAGGAGTGCACCGGTGATCACTGGGGGCTGAAGGAGTGCACCGGTGATCACTGGGGGCTGAAGGAGTGCACCGGTGATCACTGGGGGCTGAAGGAATGCACCGGTGATCACTGGGGGCTGAAGGAGTACACCGGTATTCACTGGGGGCTGAAGGAATGCATCGGTGATCACTGGGGGCTGAAGAGGTACACCAGTGGATGGTGGGAGCTGATGCTGTACACTGGTGATCAGTGGGGTCTGATGGGGTACATTAGTGGTCAGTGGAGGCTGGAGGGGTACTATGGTGGCTGGTAGGGGCTGAGGAGGTACATTAGTGGTCAGTAGGGACTGATGGGTTACAATGGTGGTTGTTGGGGGCTGGAAGGGTACTATGGTGGTTGGTGGGGGGCTGATGGGGTACATTGTTGGCAAGTGGGGGATGTAGGTGTACACTGGTGGTTGGTGGGGACTGATGGGGTACACTGGTGATCGATGGAGGCTGACAGGGTACACCAGTGGTCACTGGGGGCTTATAGGGTACTATGGCGGTTGGTGGGGATTGATGGGGTACACTGGTTTTCAGTTGAGGCTAATGGGGTACATCAGTGGTCAGTGGGGGCTGATGGAGTACACTGGTTGTCAGTGGGGGCTGGAAGGATACAATGCTGGTCAGTGGGGGCTAAAGAGGTATATTGAGGGTCTTTGGGGGTTGATGGGGTACATTGGTGGTCAGTGCGGGCTTGAAGGTTATTATGGTGGACAGTGAAGCCTGATGGGGTAGACTGGTGGTCAGTGGGGGCTCGAGGGGTACAATGGGAGTTGGTGGAGGCCGATGGGGTATACTGGTGGTCAGTGGGGGCTGAAGAGTTTAGTTGGTGGACAGTGGGGGCTGAAGGGATACATTGGACACTTACAGTGCCATGCAGCAGTATGTTTCCCAAGTTATTGCTCTCTGCCTCCTCCTCTTTACCAGGCCTATTCAGCATCTATCAACAGGAGATCCCTCTACCTGCAGTTTCTGCACAGAGTAGGAGCTGAGCGCCAGAAAAAAATGTATGCACAGTCCCAACCTGCAGGACGCTGGGTCTGTGTTCTAATTCTGGGACAGTCCCTCGGAATTCGGGACAGTTGGAGGGTAAGTCTAAAGGGATGCTGGGGATGTGTTCTTTCATAAAATGAAAGGGAATGAAGGGCTTCAAAGCCATCTGTGGAGATGGAAGTCTGCAAGGAATGGGGAGTAATGAGTTTCAACAAAGGAGGGGACTTGCTACAGAAAGTAAGGCTGGAAATTCGGCTTTAGGAGACCGACAACCCCCCTCCCCCCCACAACGATGGGGGTCAGATGTGCGATGTGGGTCAGATCTCGGTCTTACATTGCAAAAGCGATGATGGAAATCCGGGATAATTGGAGGATAAAGTCTTGTCATGTTAAATCCATCTCAGTAATGAATATAGAGCAATCCTCGGCTCAGACACATTAATGTCGGATTAGAAGACAGGAGCAGGACGTCATCTCTAATGATACAGAATTCAGGAACCAGTCAGGTCAAGCTGAGAGAATCTAAACCTCGGCATGAGAACATCGTCCAAGCAGCGGTCACCTTCAGTGAAAACGGCATGCCAAAGCAATTAATAAGGCCAAAGATTCCAAGCAGCTTTCTTGAAAAAGTTGGCTCTGCCCCTGAACAACCTCTGTACTGGCCCTTTAAATGAGGTGGACGGCCTTACTGGCCAATAGGAAACCTTGTGGAGGTGGGAGGAGCCTCAAATTAAAAGTTGTAAATTCGGCTGTCTTTAGCTTGGATTTTCCTGATCGCTTTGGCCTCCTCCCCACCTGTAATGGAAGGTGACTATTCCACAAATCTGTACACCTCATAATGGAAATACGGTACAGCAAGTATGTAAGAGGTGTGTAAGCTGCATCCAAGATCTCTGCATTGTATACAATGCCTTGAAAAAGTATTCATACCCCTTGAAATTTTCCACATTTTGGGGCTTATAAAATCATCACATCACATCACATAAAATCCCAATAAAATACATTTACCAAAAACGTAAATGTATTTTATTGGGATTTTATGTGATAGACCAACACAAAGTGGCACATAATTGTGAAGTGAAAGGAAAATGAGAAATGGTTCTCAACATTTTTTTTTTACAAACAAATATGTGAAAAGTGTGGGGGGGGGGGGGGCATTTGTATTCAGCCCCCTTTACTCTGATACCCCTAACTAAGATCTAGTGGAACCAATTGCCTTCAGAAGTCACCTAATTAGTAAATAGAGTCCACCTGTGTGTCATTTAATCTCAGTATAAATACAGCTGTTCTGTGAAGCCCTCAGAGGTTTGTTAGAGAACCTTAGTGAATAAACAGCACCATGAAGGCCAAGGAACACACCAGACAGGTCAGGGATAAAGTTGTGGAGAAGTATAAAGCAGGGTTAGGTTATAAAGAAATCTCCCAAGCTTTGAACATCTCACGGAGCTCTGTTCAATCCATCATCGGAAAATGGAAAGAGTATGGCCCAACTGCAAACCTACCAAGACATGGCCGTCCACCTAAACTGACCGGCCGGGCAAGGAGAGCATTCATCAGAGAAGAGCCAAGAGGTCCATGGTAACTCTGGAGGAGCTGCAGAGATCCACAGCTCAGGTGGGAGAATCTGTCCACAGGACAACTATTAGTCGTGTTCTCCACAAATCTGCCCTTTATGGAAGAGTGACAAGAAGAAAGACATTGGAGAAAGAAAGTCATAAGAAGTCCTGTTTGTAGTTTGTGAGAAGCCATGTGGGGGACACAGCAAACATGTGGAAGAAGGTGATCTGGTCAGAGGAGACCAAAATTAGAACCTTTTGGCCTAAAAGCAAAACGCTATCTGTGGGGGAAAACTAACACTGCACATCACCCTGAACACAAAATCCCCACCGTGAAACATGGTGGTGGCAGCATCATGTGGTGGGGATGCTTTTCTTCTGCAAGGACAGGGAAGCTGGTCAGAGTTGATGGGAAGATGGATGGAGACAAATACAGGACAATCTTAGAAGAAAACCTGTTAGAGTCTGCAAAAGACTTGAGACTGGGGCGGAGGTTCACCTTCCAGCAGGACAACGACCCGAAACATCCAGCCAGAGCTACAATGGAATGGTTTAGATCAAAGCATATTCATGTGTTAGAATGGCCCAGTCACAGTCCAGACCTAAATCACATTGAGAATCTGTGGCAAGACTTGAAAATTGCTGTTCACAGACGCTCTCCATCCAATCTGACAGAGCTTGAGATATTTTGCAAAGAAGAAGAATGGGCAGAAATGTCCCTCTCTAGATGTGGAAAACTGGTAGAGACATCCCCAAAAAGACTTGCAGCTGTAATTGCAGAGAAAGGGGGTTCTACAAAGTATTGACTCCGGGGGGCGCCATACAAATGCCCCTCCCCCCCCACACTTTTCACATATTTATTTGTATCATTTATCATTTTCCTTCCACTTCACAATTATGTGCCACTTTGTGTTGGTCTATCACATAAAATCCCAATAAAATACATTTACGTTTTTGGTTGTAACAGGACAAAATGTGGGGAATTTCAAGGGGTATGAATACTTTTTCAAGGCACTGTAGACGGCCTTACTGACCTATAGGAAACATTGTGGAGGTGGGAAATGTTGTAAATTCAGCCGTCTTTAGCTTGAATTTGCTGATCGCTTTGGCTTTCTCACCACCTGTAATGGAAGGTGACTAATGCACAGATCTGTACATCTCATAATGGAAATACGGTACAGCAAGTATGTAAAAAAAAAAAAAAAAAGTGAAAAAAGTTGCATCCAAGATTTCTGCATTGCATAGAATACAACAGTATTATGTCATACTCCTATATATCCAGATTGTTCTATATTGCGATATAACTGTATATGTTATATAACATGTTATATATTATATTACATCATTACAACATATATATATATATATATATATATATATATATAATATATATATATATATATATATATATCATGCTTAGTACGGCCCCGTTTACATTAAGATACGGATTTGCGCATTTTTATATTTATGCGTTAATACGATAAAAGCATACGCAGCATATTCATTTCAACGAGCTGCTTTACGGTGCGACAAACACGTCAAAAGTAGCTCATGTAGCTTTTAGCTTTGTACGCTTTATAACCGCGCGGTTAGATATTTTTCCAGAAAAAAAAAAAAACGAACACCCTATATGCTTGCAGCGTTTTGGATGCTACTGCATACCCAACAATTATTTTTGTGGGGGGGGGGGTAATTGTAAATGCATGCAAAATTGCGTGATTTTGCGAAACGCTCAGGTGTGACCGGGGGCGTAAAAATACTAATTATCCTCTTGCCGACCGCAATACTTATATATACCTTGTGGCTTGAAAGTGGTTTACCGGGGTGGGTTATGGCTGAACCTATCAACCATAACCCCCCTTATGTTTTGTTTTTTTTTCAGCTCGCAACTCTCTCATGAAAGCGGTCCGAGGGGCTTGACCGCTTTTAGAAGCAGCGGAGGGAGCGCCAACACCCCCGCCCCCCCCACCCGGCGCGCCTGGAAAAAGATCCGACAGTTTGCACGGCTGGCCATAGAGATGAACAGAGACTAGACCGCCTCTGCCTGCCTCTATGGTTTTGGAGGACCGGAGTGATGTCATGACGTCACTTCCATTCTAGGGCGGAAGTAAACATTTTTTTTTTTTTAAAAAGCAACAGATCAATTTTTTTTGTTGATCTTTTGCTTTTAAAAGGTAGAGGAGAGAATTGGGGTCTTGTTGACCCCACATCTCTCCATAAAGTAGACCTGTCATCCCTTATTTCTATTACAAGTGATCTTTACATTCCTTATAATAAGAATAAAAGTGATAAAAAAAGGGACAATGTAAAAATAAAAATAAAATAAATAAGAAAAATAAAAAATTCAAGTGCACCGCCCCCCACCCCCCCACCTAACCACTCCCCCTTTAGCTGCAGTGCTAGCGCCCGGTGGTGCACACATGCCGTGGCCACAATGCTTTGCCCCTTATGTAATGAACATGGTTTCAGCGTGCTAGTGTGGGGTCCATGGGATCACAAAGCTTCTTCTTCTCTGCCTGTCAAACACCTCCGAAAAACGATCCGAGTGTGGGTCGCTTTTTAGAGGAGCAGCAGTCCCCGCCGCACACATGAACAAGCCGGTAAAGCCTTTACAGGTCATAAATGTATGGTAAATGATGGGCATACAATTATTGCCTTCACCCTGGCGTGTGTGGGCGATACCTTACCAAATCGGTGTCCACCCACGCCTGTGCACCTGACATTTGTGTTTGTATAAGCAGCTACATGGGTTGGGGGCTTTATCGAACGTAAATTTTTTGGAACTTTTTTTTTTTTCTTCCTTTTCTACTGGACCCCTAATGTCACCTCTGCACTCTTCTCCGAAGATTGATAGCTCTGAACCTGGAAGTGCTCAGAGCTGAGCGTTCTGTGTTCATCTTACCCAGGGGAGATCAGTGAACGAATGTTCCTCCACTTCCCTCCATGGAGGTCCTGGGGACCCAGGAGGGACAGGTGAACCTGGAACGTGAAATGGCATGAAAATCCGTCATAGGTGAACAAACGCATAGATACGATATATAGCGGCAGGAACAGGAGCAGACTGACAACTCATGGGGCTCCCGGGCAATAGGAGATTATGGGGCTCCCGGGCAATAGGACAAGATTATGGGGCCCCCGGGCAATAGGACAAGATTATGGGGCCCCCGGGCAATAGGACAAGATTATGGGGCCCCCCGGGCAATAGGAGAAGATTATGGGGCCCCCAGGCAATAGAAGATTATGGGGCCCCCAGGCAATAGATTATGGGGCCACACAGTATACACACACACACCTACAGTATACACACACAGACA
This sequence comes from Lithobates clamitans, assembly GCA_037952925.1. Classification (NCBI taxonomy): domain Eukaryota; kingdom Metazoa; phylum Chordata; class Amphibia; order Anura; family Ranidae; genus Lithobates; species Lithobates clamitans. The sequence continues at coordinate 222,070 of JBBGZY010001732.1, forward strand.
CACAGTATACACACACACAATACACATACACACACTGAAAAGGTATTGGAGAGTCGGGGCAGCTATAATCTTGGGATTTTTTTAAAAAACACAGATTTTTACATACTGTCCCTGGTTTTATTGAGGCTGGCAACCCTGATGGGGCCCCTTAGTGGCATGGGGCCCTCGGGCAGTGCCCTGAGTGCCCGAACGGTCAGTCCGCCCCTGGGCAGGAATTTCTTTACATGCCGTAATAGATACGGCAGTGGCAGCAACAGGGCTAAATGAGTGTAAAAAAAAAAGCACGAAAATTGTGTATTTTCTGTATGACTGAAATTGACATAGGATGGCGGAGGAGGGGAAGGGGGGGTGATCACAATATGTCTTATGCCAGAACTTTCCGGCCGCCATGATAGCTCATTATTCAGGGTATTTGCGGAGAAGAGTGCCGATAGTATCCACATCCCCACCAGAGAGGCTTCGCAGTACGGCAGCAGCTTAATAAATGGCTCTCCATCCCCGCCTGTGGGCACCGTGCCCACGCCTCCTTCTTACGGTTTGATAATCCCAATTTCCAGACTCACCGAGCTTGATTAATGATGCCATAACTGAGCAAACGTTCTCTGTATAGCACCGCCGAGTACAGGGAGGGGGATGGGAGGAGAGCTGCGGACAGCCAGGGAACCCAGAGAGGGATTTCTGAGAAATGGATACATGGTTATACTGATTACTTCCCTAGGAAGTAGATACTTTCCAACCACATTTACAAAACACATTCGCTTTGCGGACTCGCCCAATCGAGACCCAATCACTGTCATGCGCCAACTTCTTCGCATCTTTTCAGTTCTCTGATGGGCATGCCAGAGAATTTTTTTGAAGATGATGATGAAGAAAGGGCATACGTCTCTGGGTTATAATTCCTAAAGAGAGAATTGCCGCCCAGCCCCCACCACAACCCGAGGGTGAAGAAGGCGGATAAAAATGGAGGCTGTGCAACACTCCCCTGTCACCCTCTATTGCTCTCCCAGCTCCATTCCTCCACCCTTCTGGCTCCCAGGATATATGTTTCTGGGTGACAATGGATAAGGAGGGAAATGGTCCCCTCTCCCCCAACCTCCACCACAACCCGAGGGTGCTCCTTCCACATCTCTGGCTCCCAGCATATGTTTCTGGGTGGCAAAGGATAAGGAGGGAATTCCACCCAGCCTCCACCACAACCAGACCATGATGAAGAAGGAGATAAAAATGGTGGCTGTGCAGCACTCCCCTGTCGCTCTCTATTGCTCTCCCAGCTCCATCCCTGATTGGCTACTCCCTCCACCCCTCTGGTTCCCACTTTTCTTTAATGTGTCTCTTTGTGACAATGGATAAGGAGGGAATTGCCACCCAGCCTCCACCACAACCCGAGGGTGATAAGGGGATAAAAATGGTGGCTGTGCAGCACTCCCCTGTCGCTCTCTATTGCTCTCCCAGCTCCATCCCTCATTGGCTACTCCCTCCACCCCTCTGGTTCCCACTTTTCTTTAATGTGTCTCTTTGTGACAATGGATAAGGAGGGAATTGCCACCCAGCCTCCACCACAACCCGAGGGTGATAAGGGGATAAAAATGGTGGCTGTGCAGCACTCCCCTGTCGCTCTCTATTGCTCTCCCAGCTCCATCCCTCATTGGCTACTCCCTCCACCCCTCTGGTTCCCACTCTTCTTTAATGTGTCTCTTTGTGACAATGGATAAGGAGGGAATTGCCACCCAGCCTCCACCACAACCCGAGGGTGATAAGGGGATAAAAATGGTGGCTGTGCAGCACTCCCCTGTCGCTCTCTATTGCTCTCCCAGCTCCATCCCTGATTGGCTACTCCCTCCACCCCTCTGGTTCCCACTTTTCTTTAATGTGTCTCTTTGTGACAATGGATAAGGAGGGACTTGCCACCCAGCCTCCACCAAAACCAGAGGATGGCGAAGAAAGGGGATTAAAATGGTGGCTGTGCAGCACTCCCCTGTCGCTCTCAATTGCTCTCCTAGCTCCATCCCTGATTGGCTGCTCCCTCCACCCCTCTGGCTCCCAGGATATGTTTCTGGGTGACAGTGGCTAAGGAGGGACTTGTCACCCAGCCTCCACCCCAACCAGAGGGTGATAAAGAAGGGGGATAAAAATGGTGGCTGTGCAGCACCCCCATGTCACTCTCACAGCTCCAACCCTGATTGGCTGCTCCCCTCCACCCCTCTGTTTTTCACTCTCCCAGGATATGTCTCTGGGTGGCATTGCCTAAAGAGGCAATTGCCACCCAGCCTCCACCACAACCAGAGGGTGATGAAGAAGGGGGTAAAAATGGTGGCGGTGCAGCACTCCAATGTCTCTCTCTATTGCTCTCCCAGCCCCATCCCTGATTGGCTGCTCCCTCTGCCCCTCTGGTTCCCACTTTTTCTGACAATGCCTAAAGAGGTAAATGCCACACAGCCTTCACCACACCCCGGGATCCACCATAACCTAAACCACCTACTATATGTGAAATTTGCGACAGGCTGTAAATAAGCCAATAAACCAGGACAGGCCAGAGATGAGCTAATAAACCAGGACAGGCCCGTGATGAGCCAATAAACCAGGACAAGCCGGAGATGAGCCAATAAACCAGGACAAGCTGCAGATGAGCTAATAAACCAGGACAGGCCGGAGATGTACCAATAATCCAGGATAGGCCAGAGATGAGCCAATCAACCAGGACAGGCTGGAGATGAGCCAATAAACCAGGACAGGCTGGAGATGGGCCAATAAACCAGGACAGGCCGGAGATGGGCCAATAATCCAGGATAGGCCAGAGATGAGCCAATCAACCAGGACAGGCTGGAGATGAGCCAATAAACCAGGACAGGCTGGAGATGGGCCAATAAACCAGGTCAAACCAGAGATGAGGCAATAAACCAGGACAGGAGAAAGATGAGCCAATAAGCCAGGACAGGGTGGAGATGAGCCAATAAACCAGAGCAAGCCGGAGATGAGCCAATAAATCAGGACAGGATGAAGATGAGCCAATAAACCAGAGCAAGCCGGAGATGAGCCAATAAACCAGGACAGGATGGAAATGAGCCAATAAACCAGGACAAACCGGAGAAGAGCCAATAAGCCAGGACAGGATGAAGATGAGCCAATAAACCAGGACAGGGTGGAGATGATGCAATAAACCATGACAAGCCAGAAATGAGCCAATAAACCAGGACAGGGTGGAGATGAGCCAATAAACCAGGACAGGATGGAGATGATGCAATAAACCAGGACAGGGTGGAGATGATGCAATAAACCAGAACAGGATGGAGATGAGCCAATAAACCAGGACAAGCCAGGGATGAGCCAATAAACCAGGACAGGATGGAAATGAGCCAATAAACCAGGACAGGGTGGAGATGATGCAATAAACCAGGACAGGATGGAGATGCGCCAATAAACCAGGACAAGCCAGAAATGAGCCAAAAAACCAGGACAAACCAGAGATGAGCCAATAAACCAGGATAGGGGGGAGATGAGCCAATAAACCAGGACAGGCTGGAGATGAGCCAACAAACCAGCACAGGATGGACATGAGCCAATATACCAGGACAGGGTGGAGATGATGCAATAAACCAGGACAGGAAGGACATGGGCCAATAAACCAGGACAAGCCGGGGATGAGCCAATAAACCAGGACAGGATGGAAATGAGCCAATAAACCAGGACAAACCGGAGATGAGCCAATAAACTAGAACAGGATGGAGATGAGCCAATAAACCAGGACAAGCTGGAGATGAGCCAATAAGCCGGGACAGGATGAAGATGAGCCAATAAACCAAGACAGGGTGGAGATGATGCAATAAACCATGACAAGCCAGAAATGAGCCAGTAAACCAGGACAGGGTGGAGATGAGCCAATAAACCAGGACAGGATGGAGATGATGCAATAAACCAGGACAGGGTGGAGATGATGCAATAAACCAGGACAGGGTGGAGATGATGCAATAAACCAGGACAGGGTGGAGATGATGCAATAAACCAGGACAGGGTGGAGATGATGCAATAAACCAGGACAGGGTGGAGATGATGCAATAAACCAGGCCAGGATGGACATGAGTCAATAAACCAGGACAAGCCGGGGATGAGCCAATAAACCAGGACAGGATGGAAATGAGCCAATAAACCAGGACAAACCGGAGATGAGCCAATGAACCAGGACAGGCCAGAGAATAGCCAATAAACCAGGACAGGATATAGATGAGCCAATAAACCAGGACAAGCTGGAGATGAGCCAATAAGCCGGGACAGGATGAAGATGAGCCAATAAACCAGGACAGGGTGGAGATGAGCCAATAAACCAGGACAGAATGGAAATGAGGCAATAAACCAGGACAGGAGGAAGATAAGCCAATAAACCAGGACAGGGTGGAGATGAGGCAATAAACCAGGACAGGGTGGAGATGATGCAATAAACCAGGACAGGGTGGAGATGATGCAATAAACCAGGACAGGGTGGAGATGATGCAATAAACCAGAACAGGATGGAGATGAGCCAATAAACCAGGACAAGCCAGGGATGAGCCAATAAACCAGGACAGGATGGAAATGAGCCAATAAACCAGGACAGGGTGGAGATGATGCAATAAACCAGGACAGGATGGAGATGCGCCAATAAACCAGGACAAGCCAGAAATGAGCCAAAAAACCAGGACAAACCAGAGATGAGCCAATAAACCAGGATAGGGGGGAGATGAGCCAATAAACCAGGACAGGCTGGAGATGAGCCAACAAACCAGCACAGGATGGACATGAGCCAATATACCAGGACAGGGTGGAGATGATGCAATAAACCAGGACAGGAAGGACATGGGCCAATAAACCAGGACAAGCCGGGGATGAGCCAATAAACCAGGACAGGATGGAAATGAGCCAATAAACCAGGACAAACCGGAGATGAGCCAATAAACTAGAACAGGATGGAGATGAGCCAATAAACCAGGACAAGCTGGAGATGAGCCAATAAGCCGGGACAGGATGAAGATGAGCCAATAAACCAAGACAGGGTGGAGATGATGCAATAAACCATGACAAGCCAGAAATGAGCCAGTAAACCAGGACAGGGTGGAGATGAGCCAATAAACCAGGACAGGATGGAGATGATGCAATAAACCAGGACAGGGTGGAGATGATGCAATAAACCAGGACAGGGTGGAGATGATGCAATAAACCAGGACAGGGTGGAGATGATGCAATAAACCAGGACAGGGTGGAGATGATGCAATAAACCAGGACAGGGTGGAGATGATGCAATAAACCAGGCCAGGATGGACATGAGTCAATAAACCAGGACAAGCCGGGGATGAGCCAATAAACCAGGACAGGATGGAAATGAGCCAATAAACCAGGACAAACCGGAGATGAGCCAATGAACCAGGACAGGCCAGAGAATAGCCAATAAACCAGGACAGGATATAGATGAGCCAATAAACCAGGACAAGCTGGAGATGAGCCAATAAGCCGGGACAGGATGAAGATGAGCCAATAAACCAGGACAGGGTGGAGATGAGCCAATAAACCAGGACAGAATGGAAATGAGGCAATAAACCAGGACAGGAGGAAGATAAGCCAATAAACCAGGACAGGGTGGAGATGAGGCAATAAACCAGGACAGGGTGGAGATGATGCAATAAACCAGGACAGGGTGGAGATGATGCAATAAACCAGGACAGGGTGGAGATGATGCAATAAACCAGGACAAACCAGAGATGAGCCAATAAACTAGAACAGGATGGAGATGAGCCAATAAACCAGGACAGGGTGGAGATGAGCCAATAAACCATGACAAGCCGGAGATGAGCAAACCATGTGAAAAGCTGACATCTCCGGCCAAAAGCCAACAAGTTCCCAGGAGTGCTGATGGGTATATCCAGGCTCTCATAACCTCTATAGGGTTTAGAGTACAGCCTATGGCACATCTGCCAGCAAACATCGACTGCTATCAACGGAATAATCGCTTATTTTATTATTGCTCCCTTATTGACTCTATAGAGACTTACTGCATTCATAGCTGGCCACACACGTTACAGTTTGATTGTCCAATCTCCTTTTCATGTAGCACAAGGGACCTGTCTGATTGGACATAGATTAAATTAATTGTTTAAGCAGGTTCCTTCAATACTGAGCTGCTGGTAAAGCTGGTGGAGATTGTAGAGCGGTTGGATAATCAGATTGTAAGGTGAATGTGCGTTGTTTAGGTCTTGCGTTTGCTGCACTGCAATTGAGGGTTTAACCCTTAAACCTGAATTTCAGGCAAACAGCCAAATACAAAGATGTTGTACATATGAAAGATTTTATATTTCTTTCCATCCAGTCCTGAAATGTATACAGTTCTATCCCACAGCTCAGCCCTTCTAGTAGAGGGAGGTGACCTTATATTTACCTGCTGCCGTTTCCCTTTCACTTACAGGCCTCCTCCCCGCCTCTACCCTGTGACCGGATAGTGAAAGGAGAAGCAGCAGATTGGTTAACTCATCTCTCTGTCACTGCTCTCTCCTCCTATCAGCATGCTTCTTTGATGCAGTACATCTGATTGGCTCCTTGTGCTGTTTCTCCTACCCTTTTTCTAAACTCTGCTGTTCAGGAGATTGCCCGCCCCTTTCATTAACTGAATTTTATTTTTTAAAAGTAATGGAGTCTCAACTTCACACGTGGGCATTACCTGGGGCAGTCTGTATGCAAATAAAGTCTGCCTAGGAAGGCCCTCTCCTCCAGGATGACACCCTCTCAAGATGAGGCCCACTGCTTGTATCAGGGCTGAGGGCTCCTGAGGGGACTACTGAGGCAGGGTGCTGTGATATTTTCAGGAAGCCACAGTGGGTGTAGAAAAGAATCACCCCCCCTTTAAAATAAATCATATGTCGTTGCTTTGCAGTCTGAAATGAGGACAGACACTGTTTTTGTTTTATCCAGCTGTATTGACATCCAAGTGAAAGATATAACACCAACATGTCAGAATAAAAAAAAAAAAAGACTGAATCAAAAACAATCACTGAGTTGGAAAAAGGATCACCCCCCCCCCCATGTCAGTTTTTTGTTGAACCACCTTTTGCTGTAATTCCAGCCTTTAGTTTAACTTTACACATCTAGACTTTGCAATATTTGCTCTTCTTTGCAGAACTGCTCAGGTTCATTTACATTTGATGGTGACCGTTTGTGGACTGCAGTCTTCTAGTTATTCCAAAGATTTTCAATGGGGTTCAAGTCTGGGCTCTGACTAGGCTATGCAAGGTCCAGGGGCTGGCTGACCATTCAGGCACTGCCCGAGGGCCCGGGGTCAGTAGGGGGGGGCCCCCATGAGAGGCTCAGTCTGCCTCTGGACTTGCCCACGGATTATTATACAGAAAATAGGAGGTTTAAGCTTGTAGGAGGCAGTGAACCATGGCATCTAGGACGGCGGTTGATGCAGCACTGGGAGAGGACTCAGGTGCTGGCAGGGATGAGAGAGAGCGATGGTGGAGCCACGGGGATGATGGCAGTGGCAGCTGCAGAGCTGGAGGCAGCAGAGTGCTCGGTGCACTGCAGAGCTGGAGGCAGCAGAGTGCTCGGTGCACTGCAGAGCTGGAGGCAGCAGAGTGCTCGGTGCACTGCAGAGCTGGAGGCAGCAGAGTGCTCGGTGCACTGCAGAGCTGGAGGCAGCAGAGTGCTCGGTGCACTGCAGAGCTGGAGGCAGCAGAGTGCTCGGTGCACTGCAGAGCTGGAGGCAGCAGAGTGCTCGGTGCACTGCAGAGCTGGAGGCAGCAGAGCGCTCGGTGCACTGCAGAGCGGAGGCGGCCCGGAGCTGGAAACCTGCCTTGTGTGCAGCACAGCAGCAGGTCAGGGTGTGAACGCCGGCCCAGCAGTTTAGTATTTCACATTGCCTTCATCTATACCAGCCAGGCTGAGTGTTCCTGCCCAGTGCCCATCCACCAGATGCTATTCCCTACCCTATCTCTAATAACCCCGATTTCTATATACATTGAGTGCACACTGATATCTGTACACTGAGTGCCACTCAGTGTACAGATATCAGTGTTATATATAGGGAATAGCACTTAGTGTGGTACAGATATCAGTGTCATAGTGACTTCTGAGGGCCTGGGCCAGTAGGTGGCCCCATGAGAGGCTCCTGTCCTGGACTTCACTCAATCCTATTTCATATGGAAAGGGTCAAGGTGCGGAGGAGCGGGCTGACATGGGATGGGGGTGGTACATGGAGGGTAAAGTCTGTACAGCTTGGGAGAATGTACATGCTCAGTATGCATGGCTCCTCCACAGGTGAGGGGGGTCCCCTGATGAGGAGGGAGCCCACCCATTGTCCTATGCTGTGTCCGGGGACAGCTCCCCTCATGTCCTTTCCTCTCCGGGCTAGATCTGATCACGCTGTCAGCCCAATCTGGGCTCCGCTCCCCCCCGCCTGTCTTTTTCTTTCTCTGCCTAACTCGGGACTATGTGGCATGGGAAAGCCTCTGCTATGCCTGAGCTGGGGGGCAACTCAGGGGGCCCAGCCTAACCCCTGGGGCCACATAGCACTGCTCACTACCGATAATGGCTCACCGACTGAGAGCTGCATCTACAGTAAGTGCCCCGCCACTGTGAGTACCCATGTCCTACCCCCCTCTTTCTCACTCCCCTCCCACCCCTCCTCTCTCTCACCCCCACTTCTCTCTCACACCCCCCTCACCCACCCTCTCTCTCTCATCTTCCCCCTATATCACCCTCCCTGCATCTCTCTCTCACCCCCCCTCACCCACCCTCTCTCTCTCACCCTCCCTCACCCACCCTCTCTCTCTCACCCTCCCTCACCCACCCTCTCTCTCTCACCCTCCCTCACCCACCCTCTCTCTCTCACCCTCCCACTATCTCACCTTCCCTCCATCTCTCTCCCACCCTCTATCTCTCTCTTTTTCACCATCCTCTCTCACACCCACCCTCTCTCTCTTACCCTCCCTCCATCTCTCTCACCCCCCATCTCTCTCTTTTTCAGCCTCCTCTCTCACACCCTCCTCTCCCTCACCCCCTCACCCTCCCTCTCTTTCACTGTCTCTCACCCTCCTTCTCAACCCCCCCTTCTCTCTCCCCTACCCATCACCCTCCCTCTACCTCACTGTCTTTCACCCTCACTTACCCTCCCTCTCTCTCACCTACCTGTCACCCTCCCTCTCTCATCCCCTTTCTCTCTTACCCCCCCTCCCTTCTCACCCACCCGCCGCACTTCCTTCTCTGCCATCGGGGTTCAAAATATGATCTTGCACACAGGCCCACTGCTTTCAGAAAACGCCCCAGGTCGCGTCACAAAGACGGCTGCCGCGCAGCAGCCATCTTTAAACGTGGAAGTGCCCAACAACTTCTACAAAAAGAAGCCGGGAACTTCCATGCAGGCTATGCTGCAGTAGATATTTAAATGCCCCCTTCTATGCAGCTGAGCTGCAAAAATGTAGGTGGGGCTTTGTGTGGGCGTGGCTTGAGTGTGGGTGGGGACACGGGGGCCCCATGATCTTCTATTGCCCGGGGGGCCCCATAAGTTGTCAGTCCGCCCCTGGCAAGGACATTCACTTTTTTCTCCTTCAACTACCATGTGCTTATTGTTGCTTTGTGCTTTGGGTCATTATCATGTTGGAAGGTAAATCTTCTTCCCATTGACAACTTTCTGGTAGAGGGCAGCAGATTTTCCTCAAGAATTTGACGGTATTTTGCCCTATCCGTTTTTCTTCTATCCTGACAAGTGCATATCTCCCAACTGTCCCAGATCCCGCAAGACCTTCCTGGAACTTCAACCATGTTCCGGATCCCGCAGGATCTTCCTGGAACTTCAACCATGTCCCGGATCCCGCAGGACCTTCCTGGAACTTCAACCATGTCCCGGATCCCACAGGACCTTCCTGGAACTTCAACCATGTCCCGGATCCCACAGGACCTTCCTGGAACTTCAACCATGTTCCGGATCCCATAGGACCTTCCTGGAATTTCAACCATGTCCCAGCCTCCCGTAGGTTTGGGCTGTACCCCTGAGCAGAGGGCTGGAACAAGTCTGGCACTCGGCTCCTCCACTAACTTTACTGGCATGCAGCCGGGCAGAGAGAGATGCCAGTGTAGCTACAGGTCATCATGCTACACTGGCTACTGCAGTAGCGGCTGGCAGGGTATCAGTGTGTCAGGGAATCAGTGCACCCCTCAGGAGATGTTTAGGGCCCAGACAAGCAGGGGGGGGGGGGGGCAGGGCTTGCAATGCAAGCGCTGTATATACTACTGAACTACTGAGTACCCTGGGTTCAAACTGTCTTCTGTTTTCCAGCAAAGTTTACTCGTAGTTCACCCCAGAAATGCTCCACTAGGCAGCTAGTACGATCACCTTGGCCTAGGGCAAGGAGGGAATCAGAGGAAGGATTGGGATGCAGAGGTTAGCACAGAGAGTGGGGTGGAAAGATGAGCAAAGAGGGGATTTGGGGCATGGAAGTGAGCAGAAGAGAGGGGGATCTGAGGTTGAGATACAGAGATGAGATGATACAGAGATGCAGAACTGAGCAGGGTAGGGAAGTGGGGGTGCAGAGGCTAACAAGGGGGTCCAACATTGAGCAGGATGCGATTGGGTTGTAGAGTTTATCAGCGAGCGTGGGGTGCAACAGCGAGCAAAGAGGGGGACAGGGGTTACGAGGAGATGTGGTGCAGAGGTTAGCAAAGAGGGGGAGTTGAGGTGCAGTGGTTAGAAGAGAGGGGAGTTGGGATGTACAGGTCAGCAAGGGGCCGTGGGGGTGCAGAGGTGAGAAGAGAGGGGGTAGGATGCAGACATGAGCAGAAAGGGAGGTTGGGGTGCAAAGGTTAGTGTAGAGGTAAGCAGAGAGGGGGGGTTTGGGGTGCAGAGTTTAGCAGAGAATGGGGGTTTTGGATGTTAAGGCAAGCAGATGGAGGTGCAGAGGCAAGCAGAGAGGGTATCTGGGGAACAGAGGTTAGAAGAGGGGGAGGGGTTGTGGTGCATAGACTAGTGAGGGGTAGGGGGTAGGAGTGCATTTGTGAGAAAAAAGGGGGATTGGAGTGCAACTTCTCCCCCCAGAAACCTTACCCCCAAACGGAGTAGAGGGAGGAGGGCAGTGTAGACAGACAGGAGGCAGTGTGTACAGATAGACAGGTTGCTGTCTCCCTAATTTGTCCCTATAATGTTCCTTATATGTCCCTATAATTGCAGAAAGTGAAGAAGAACTAGAGTCTCTTAATGAAGGTCAAAGAGGAGAGCGCAAAAGCTGGTCTGAAATTGAACATTAAGAAAACTAAGATCATGACAACCGGTCCCATCGCTCCTTGGCAAATAGAAGGAGAAGAAACAGTGACAGATTTCATCTTCCTAGGCTCCAAGATCACAGCAGACGGTGACTGTAGCCATGAATTTAGGAGACACTTGCTTCTTGGGAGGAAAGCAATATCAAACCTAGACAAAATTATAAAAAGCAAAAAGACATCACCCTATCAACTTAGTGCCGTATAGTCAAAGCTATGGTATTCCCAGTAGTAACCTATGGCTGTGAAAGTTGGACCATAAGGAGGGCTGAACCCAGAAGAATTGATGCTTCTGAACTATGGTGTTGGAGAAGACTCTTGAAAGTCCCTTGGATGGCAAGAAGATCAAACCAGTCAATTCTGAAGGGGATCAACCCTGAATATTTCACTGGAAGAACAGATCCTGAAGCTGAAACTCTAGTACACACGGTCGGAATTTCCGTCGAAAATTCAGACGGACTTAGATATAGAACATGTTCTATATTTTTCCGACGGAACAAATTACTATCAGAAAAAACGCTCGTCTGTATGCCGTCTTGACGAGATTAGCAGAAGGAGCCCAAAGGGTGGCGCACTGGCTATTGAACCTCCTCTTTCTAGTGCCGTCGTACGTGTTGTACGTCACCGCGTTCTTGACGGTCGGAATTTGGTGTGACCGTGTGTATGCAAGACAAGCTTGAGCGGAATTCCGTCGGAAAAACCTTCAGGAGTTTATTCCGACGGCAAAACCGGTCGTGTGTACAGGGTATAATACTTTGGCCACATAATGTGAAGAGAGGACTCGTTGGAAAAGACCCTGATGCTGGGAAACATGGAAGGAAAAAAAGGAGAAGAGGACGACAAAAAAACAAGATGGATAGATAGCATCAGCGAAACAATGAACATGAAGTTACGAAAGCTCCAGGAGGTAGTGGAGGACAGAAAAGCCTGGCGCGCTAAGGTCCATGAGGTCAGGAAGAGTCAGACACGACTAAATGACTAAACTACAATATGTCCCTCATTCTCAAGTCAAAAGGTTGGGAGGTATGCAAGTGCTACAGTCCCTGCTGCAGAGAAACACCCTCAATGCTTTACTGTAGGAATGGTGTTATTTAGATGGTGAGCTGTACTGGATTTCCGCCAGACATACCGTTTGGTGTTGAGGCCAAATAATGAAATTTTACCAGAACACATTTTTCCATATGGCCTCAGAATCTTCGCGGTGTGTTTTGGCAAAGCTCAGTAGTGACTGCATGTGGCCTTTCTTGAAGAGTGGCTTTTTTCTTGCACCCCTCCCGTACAGGCCACATTTGTGGAGAATTTGTGATATTGTTGTCACATGCACACAATAACCACTCTTTGTCAGAGTTGCTGTAGGCCCTCTTGGTGGCCTCTCTGACCAGTGTCCTCCTGGCTCTTTCATCCAGTTTGGAGCGACGTCCTGATCCGGGGAGGGTTTGTGTTGTACCAAATACCCTTCACTTCTTAATAATAGACTTCACGGTGCTTCTAGGCATTGATAAAGCCTTTGTATCCATCCCCTGACTTGTGCCCGTCCACCACTTTATCCTGGTGATCCCGGAGAATGTGCCTTGCCACCCATAGTTGATTGAATGCAAAGGGTCTAAGCTGTGTTCAATAAATCTTATCAAAGGCAGATAACACAAAAGGTAGTATAGCAAACCTAAATAGCATATGGATATAAAAGTGTAGCGCCCAAAATATTGTTCCAACCAAAATAGTGATATGAGTGAACATAAATGCAAAATTCATAAAATGAATATGACGTTAATCACATAAAAACTTAAAATGACACAATGTGATATCTAAATAAAAAAAAAATGACATTCATAAGTGCAGGTAGTCCCAATATAGGTACATATAGTACTATAGCATAGTCCATGTAAACAAGTAAATAGACAATATGGACGTAGTGCCACCAATCCAGTCAACTTGAATTACAGTGAATCCGGAAAGTATTTACAGCGCTTCACTTTTTCCACATTTTGTTATGTTACAGCCTTATTCCAAAATGGATTCAATTCATTATTTTCCTCAAAATTCTACAAACAATCCCCCATAATGACAACGTGAAAGAAGTTTGTTTAAAATCTTTGCAAATGTATTAAAAATAAAAAACAAAAAGTTCCCATGTACATAAGTATTCTCAGCCTTTGCGATGACAATCAAAATTAAGCTCAGGTGCCTCCTGTTTCCACTGATCATCCTTGAGATGTTTCTACGATGTGATTGGAGTCCACCCGTGGTAAATTCAGTTGATTGGACATGATTTGGAAAGGCACACACCTGTCTATAGAAGGTCCCACAGGTAACAGTGCATGTCAGAGCACAAACCAAGCCATGAAGTCCAAGGAATTGTCTGTAGACCTCTGAGACAGGATTGTATGGAGGCACAGATCGGGGGAAGGGTACAGAAAAATATCTGCAGCATTGAAGGTCCCAATGAGCACAGTGGCCTCCATCATCTGTAAGTGGAAGAAGTTTGAAACCACCAGGACTCTTCCTTGAGCGGGCCGCTCGGCCAAACTGAACGATCGGAGAAGGGCCTTAGTCAGGGAGATGACCAAGAACACCGATGGTCACTCTGACAGAGCTCCAGCGTTTCTCTGTGGAGAAAAGAACAACCATCTCTGCAGCACTCCACCAATCAGGCCTGTATGGTAGAGTGGCCAGACGGAAGCCACTCCTCAGTAAAAAGGCACATGACAGTCCGCCTGGAGTTTGCCAAAAGGCACCTGAAGGACTCTCCGACCATGAGAAAAAAAAATTGAACTTTTTGGCCTGAATGGCAAGCATCATGTCTGGAGGAAACCAGGCACCGCTCATCACCTGGCCAATACCATCCCTACAGTGAATCATGGTGGTGGCAGTATCATGCTGTGGGAATGTTTTTTCAGCATCAGGAACTGGGAGACTAGTCAGGATCGATGAAAACCTGCTCCAGAGCGCTCTGGACCTCAGACTGGGGTGAAGGTCCATCTTCCAACAGGACAACGACCCTAAGCACACAGCCAAGATAACAAAGGAGTGTCTACGGGACAACTCTGCGAATGTCCTTGAGTGGCCCAGCCAGAGCCCAGAATTGAACCCGATTGAACGTCTCTGGAGAGATCTGAAAAGGGCTGTGCACCGACACTCCCCATCCAACCTGATGGAGCTTGGGAGGTCCTGCAAAGAAGAATGGGAGAAACTGCCCAGAAATAGGTGTGTTGAGCTTGTAGCCTCATACTCAAAAAGACTTGAGGCTGTAATTGCCAAAGGAGCTTCACCAAAGTATTGAGCAAAGGCTGTGATACCTATGTACATGGGAGGAGCCTGTGATACCTATGTGCATGGGAGGAGCCGGTGATACTTATGTACATGGGAGGAGCCTGTGATACTTATGTACATGATAGAAGCCTGTGATACTTCTGTACATGGGAGGAGCCTGTGATACTTATGTACATGGGAGGAGCCTGTGATACTTATGTACATGGGAGGAGCCTGTGATACTTATGTGCATGGGAGGAGCCTGTGATACGTATGTGCATGGGAGGAGTCTGTGATACCTATGTACATGGGAGGAGTGTGATACTTATGTACATGGGAGGAGCCTGTGATACTTATGTACATGGGAGGAGCCTGTGATACTTCTGTACATGGGAGGAGCCTGTGATACTTCTGTACATGGGAGGAGCCTGTGATACTTCTGTACATGGGAGGAGTCTGTGATACTTCTGTACATGGGAGGAGCCTGTGATACATATGTACATGGGGGGAGCCTGTGATACTTCTGTACATGGGAGGAGCCTGTGATACTTCTGTACATGGGAGGAGCCTGTGATACATATGTACATGGGATTTTTTAGTTTTTTGATTTATTGAGTTTGCAAAGATTTTAAACAAACTTCTTTCACGTTGTCATTATGGGGGATTGTTTGTAGAATTTTGAGGAAAATAATGAATTTAATCAATTTTGGAATAATGCTGTAATATAACAAAATGTGGAAAAAGTGAAGCGCTGTGAATACTTTCCGGATGCTCTGTATGCCATACAATGTCCAAGTGGTATAACCGTGACCATCGAGTGAATTGCCTACTCACCGGAAACAAGTAGCTGCTGTTACAGCAGCAAATGCACCTCTAATACATAAAAGTAATTTCCTCTGGAAGTATCGCAGCGCAACTCCCGCAAACACCTCATACCGGAGTCCAACTGAGAATAAAAAGCTCACCAGGAGCCCAGGTGGATTTTCATGGTGTAGTCGTTTTTATTGTTCCATAAATTAAAATATCAATAGCATAAAACAAAGGTAAAAACACGCACTCAGGCAGCCACTGGTGATCCGGAATCGCACAGTGGTGAGAGGTCAATGGCAAATAACCCAGCCTGACGCGTTTCGTCCGAAGGGACGTTGTCAAGGGGTCATTTGCCCATGACATCTAACGCAATATATAAAAAGGTATGGTGTCCCAATCTCCAGGTGTCCCAAATTTCGCATGAGAGCCTGGACCGGAAGTGGTGACACGGCCATCTAGCTGGGGAACCGGAAATGGATCAGCCGCCATGTTAGTGGAGGGCCAGAAACTGACCAGCGGCCATATTGTCAGTGGTCAGTTCCGGTCTTCAACAATATGGCTGCTGGTCAGTTTCCGGCCCTCCGCCCACATGGCGGCTGGTCCATTTCCGGTTCCCCAGCAAGATGGCTGCGTCACCGCTTCCAGCCCCGTCGCTCATCTGAAACATGGCGGTGATCCTTTTTCCAACTCAGTGAATGTGTTTTTTAATTTAATTTGTTTTCTTTTTGTTTGTTTTTTTGACACGTTGGTGTTATATCTTTCACTTGGATGTTACAAGTTGCACTGAGCAAATACAGCTGGATAAAACAAAAACTGTTTCTGTCTTCGTTTCAGGCAGCAAAAATTTGATTATCTTAAAGGGGGGGGTGACTCTTTTCTATACCCACTGTATATACAAGTACCCTGCCGGCCCCTCCCACCAGCCATGATCTGCCTGCATTGCATAGACAAGCACAGAGACCCAACAAGGAAATCTTATCTAAAATAAGGTATGTAATGAAAACCCAAAGATTTTATATAAAAATACCATCAGTATGTTGATGAGGGGGGAGGGGAGCCAGGGAAGGCAAAATATAAGCGGATTAAACTTCCAACTTTAATAAAAAAAAATCTTTATATTGTAATTTGCGAGGCGGAAGGTTGTTCTTCCTCACATAATTATAGTGCGCCAAGTGATCTTCCCCACCTCCTCATTCCGACAACAAAAGTGACAGCAGGTGGACATCCGCCAAACAAACGCAATTAACGTCGCTTGTGTCCTAATAATGTACTTTTGGCATGGATGTGGCTCGTGTACCATGCACCCTTCCACGCCATAAAAACTGTCACCGTCGCAGTACGGGGGAGGGGTGGGTGAACCGCCATGGCAGAGCGCGGCGTGAAGTGTTCATTAGCACCGTGCAGAGCGTCGCGTCTCATTGCGCTCGCTGCGTCAGACATCTGGGTGCGCCGGACTGAGACGAACGCCAACATTTCAGTAATGGACTGCGATTCGGTCACATCGAAGCTTTCAGACTCGGTGACTGAGGAGCGACGCTTCGCTTTCGGCTTTCCGCCGGCCCGCGTCTGACCTCTCAATATCGGAAGCGCGGACGCAGGCGACCTGTGCGGGTACTGAGCTGAGGCGGGCGTGAATCCGGGAGGAGCGGCGGAGCGCGTGTACTGAGCTGAGGCGGGCGAGGATCCGGGAGGCGCGGCGGAGCACGTGTACTGAGCTGAGGCGGGCGAGGATCCGGGAGGCGCGGCGGAGCACGTGTACTGAGCTGAGGCGGGTGAGGATCCGGGAGGCGCGGCGGAGCACGTGTACTGAGCTGAGGCGGGCGAGGATCCGGGAGGCGCGGCGGAGCACGTGTACTGAGCTGAGGCGGGTGAGGATCCGGGAGGCGCGGCGGAGCACGTGTACTGAGCTGAGG
>JBBGZY010001734.1:0-102572 GCA_037952925.1 Lithobates clamitans
AAAGTCTAAGTCCAGGCATAAACCTGCTCTCTGCCACATTCTAAACTTAATATATCTAACCCTGTAAAGCAAAATCTTTATTCTTGCCTATTACTGCAGCAGATCTGGTCCGGTTTCCAGCGGTGTAAGCTGCGTACAGGAGAGGACCGACAATGGCTGTGAAATGGATGGGAAGTGATGTCACCCATAGACTTACTATGGGTCTTCCATTGTCGGCTGCCTCTCCTGCACCCGCCTCCACATTGAAGCCGCGGCTGACAGCTGATGCTGGGACCAGAATACCCTGTTTCCCCGAAAATAAGACCTAGCGTGATTGTCAGTGATGGCTGCAATATAAGCCCTACCCCCCAAATAAGCCCTACCCTGTTTCCCCCCAAAAATAAGCCCTACCCTGAAAATAAGACCTACAAGGACTTTAACTAGGGCTTATTTGGGGGGTAGGGCTTATATTGCAGCCATCACCGACAATCACGCTAGGTCTTATTTTTGGGGAAACAGGGTAGGTGTGTATAGCGATTTTTGCTTTACAGGATTGGATAGAGTGGGTTTATAATGTGGCAGAGAGCAGGTTTACTGTTTAGGTTTTGCCTGGACTTCCACTTTAATAAAGGGTCAAACAGAGGAACCTTTTTAATTAAAAAAAAAAAAAATAATAAAAATGTGTTCCAATTGCTGGGACTTGGTTTACTCTTCAGCTGTCAACAGGGGAACCCCGCTGACAGCTGAATGAGTCATCGGCTGTTAATGATGCGGCTCCTTAACTACTGATAATTGCCATCTCTTTTTTTATTTATTTATTTAATAATTATCTTCACATTATTTTTTTTTTATTTATTTTTTTTCCCCTTCACAATATGTTTTTCTGGTCTTTGCTCCAAGTGACCTTTACACGTTATCTGTTACAATGACAATAAAGTATATCAAGAGAGATTCAGTTGGTTGCCATGCCTGTATGTCTTTTTTTTTTTTTTTTTTTCCCCTCTGTAGCTTTATGTCTTTATTATTATTTTATTGGTTTTGTTTGTCCCTCCCTAGAATATGACATTCCAGTGTTCGAAAAATTTGGGAAAGGCGGCACCTACCCACGAAGATACCACGTGTCTTATCTTCACCAGGATTACAATGATGGTGAGAGAGCAATAGATCTGTGATTTTTGGTGGGATTTTCCCTTCAGCTCCCAGCACTTGGGGGTGTGGTAGGCGCAAAGGAAGGGTACCTAAACACTAGTGAGGATGTGTGTAGCAAAGATATGGATATATAGTCACGGCCACTGAGGAAGGCCAAGACAGCTCAACGATCATTAGGGAACACCAGCCCTATAAAATAGACATGTGCAAATCGTTTTGTTCCGAATTCGTTCTTTAACGAATTTCGACAAATTTGTTCATTCGGAAATATCGGAAATAATGAAAATCCGTTTAATGAATTTTTCTAAATATTCGTAAATTTAAAATTCGAAAATCTGAAATAATTAACTAATAATAACTTAACTATTACTAACTATTAAATGATAGGTATTGGAATTTCCTTTCAAATTTGGCTGTTAGTGAATGTAACGAGTACCAATTTATCCAAAGTTAGGAATTATCCGAAATAACGAATGCCGTATCTAAACGAATGGAAGGTAACAAATTAATAATAATAAAAACTTTTTATTAATTTGTTCTGTTCCATTTGTTTAGATGCACCTTAATGCATTAATTTGGATAAATTCGTATTCGCTATGTTCACTAACAACCAAATTTGAAAGGAGATTCCGATACCTATAATTTAATAGTTATTTTTATCTTCTTCTTCTTCTTCTTCTTCTTCTTCTTCTTCTTCTTCTTCTTCTTCTTCTTCTTCTTCTTCTTCTTCTTCTTCTTCTTCTTCTTCTTCTTCTTCTTCTTCTTCTTCTTCTTCTTCTTCTTCTTCTTCTTCTTCTTCTTCTTCTTCTTCTTTCTTCTTCTTCTTCTTCTTCTTCTTCTTCTTCTTCTTCTTCTTCTTCTTCTTCTTCTTCTTCTTCTTCTTCTTCTTCTTCTCTTCTTCTTCTTCTTCTTCTTCTTCTTCTTCTTCTTCTTCTTCTTCTTCTCTTCTTCTTCTTCTTCTTCTTCTTCTTCTTCTTCTTCTTCTTCTTCTTCTTCTTCTTCTTCTTCTTCTTCTTCTTCTTCTTCTTCTTCTTCTTCTTCTTCTTCTTCTTCTTCTTCTTCTTCTTCTTCTTCTTCTTCTTCTTCTTCTTCTTCTTCTTCTTCTTCTTCTCTTCTTCTTCTTCTTCTTCTTCTTCTTCTTCTTCTCTTCTTCTTCTTCTTCTTCTTCTTCTTCTTCTTCTTCTTCTTCTTCTTCTTCTTCTTCTTCTTCTTCTTCTTCCCTAATGGTCGTTAAGCTGTCTTGGCCTTCCTCAGTGGCCGTGACTATATATCCATATCTTTGCTACACACATCCTCACTAGTGTTTAGGTACAATGTATAGGGGAGACAACACAATTACAGTACAATTCAATACAGAAGGTACAGGAGGGCCCGGCTCGTAGAGCTTACATTCTAAAGGGAGGGGGGTGGTGGTATAAAAGGTAATAGCTGCAGGGAATGATTTGATGGGGGGGGGTGGCTCGGGGACAGTTGTTAGGTGGGTGTGGGATAGGCTTCCCTGAATAAATGAGTTTTCAGGGATAGATTGAAAGTGGCTGGGTGACCCTTGATATGATATGGCACCTTATCCCAATAAATTGAAAGATCAAACTGAGAGGAGGAAGTACAGGGATTATAGCGGTGCCAGAACATACACGTTACACTGAGGTAAAAATCAAAAATATTTTATTGACAAAAAATTCATAAAAAATATCACAAAAACAGGGTGTGCATCATAAACTGATATGTTTAAAAACAATTATGTAGCGAAATTTTTTTACCAGACTTGGCCTTGAAGGTGTAGCGGCCAGTTCCGTGGGTAGGTATTTAGATGTCCGACATGTTTCGCCAGTGATGGCTTCCTCGGGGACAGATGTTTGTTACCTATAACGCTACAGTTTAATCTGTAGGTCACCAGGGACAGGCACAGGGCACCCGCAGCAAAGCCTCAGACACAGACTACCATAGGTAGCTGCAGGGGGCAGATGGAAGGACCTGGCAGAAATTATAAAGTTGCAATGGGCAGGTAGTATGCAGGACACCGATAAACGATTAATTCAGGGTATTGCAGATGTCATAAATTACATAATGGGTATGGCACTTGTTAGACTTAGTGCAGTAGTTTAGACAGACAGCTGGTGTGGAAATTGCAGCAGATTGTAACGCCCAGTATATCATGCAAGCCAAGAAGTAGATAGCGGAGCGGTGTCCTGTAGATCCCTGGCGATTTCCCCCCCCCCCCCCGTGCGCGTTTAGGAGATATATACTATATATGCAACTGATGACACCATCAGCGCATCGGTTGGCCAGGGCCGTTCCTTCAGTCCTGTGCCGTAAACGGCGGCTCCCCCCGCACATGCATGGGAGTGATCTAATCGTGGCTCCGGCCAATCACACAGCCGCAGTGCGCAGACCTGGAAGGGAGACGGGTGACGACGGAAGCGGCCTCCAGCAGTGACAGCGCATCGCTGGAATGCTGCATTTTCACAAAATGTGCTAGTATGCAATGCATACTAGCACATTATTATTCCTTTTACTTTGCAGGTAAGGAAAAAAAAAAAACTCACCCAGCGGTTTACAACCACTTTAAATACATGTGCAAGCTATTGGGATTTGAGCACAGGTATATCTTTTCTCTGACCTATAAAGATGAACTCCAGGATCCTGACTAATTTAGATTCCAAGCTCCATCTCCCCTTGGACAATAAAAGGAGCCAAATGCCTTACTTGTTTTTTTTCCTGTATTTTATCATCGCCATCAAAGAAAAACGCATTGTTCTGGGGGAGGATCTTTGCAGGCGCTGCCTGTCACATCCAATGGAGGGGGGGTTGGGGGTGGAGGAGCTAAGTTTCCCATGGGTATAGGAATACACGACACGCTGGCGTCTATGCAAGCCGACCTCAGGGTAGTTATCTGTGTATCTGAGACACAAAATACTGTGCTAACATGAATAGCTGCCAATCAGTGGCCGTGGGCAGGTTGTGACTGGTGCTGCGCAGTGCGTACCCGTCCATGCTGCTTGATTGCACAATATGGAAACTGTGCTAAAAGGAGGAATAAGGGATATGTTTATGAGAGCCGAAGTATTAGAAAATTTTATTTTAGCAAGATTCTGAGATTGTTTCTTGAAAAGGTAAACCAGTAACTTTCTAATATAATCATACAGTGCCTTGAAAAAGTATTCATACCCCTTTGAAATTTTCCACATTTTGTCATGTTACAACCAAAAACTTAAATGTATTTAATTGGGATTTTATGTGATAGACCAACACCAAGTGGCACATAATTGTGAAGTGGAAGGAAAATGATGAATGGTTTTCAAATATTTTTAAAATAGATATGTGAAAAGTTTGGAGGGCATTTGTATTCATCCCCCTTTACTCTGATACCCCCTAAACACACTAAAATCTAGTGGAACCAATTGCCTTCAGAAGTCACCTAATTGGTAAATATAGTCCACCTGTGTGAAATTTTATTCTCAGTAGAAATACAGCTGTTCTGTGAAGCCCTCAGAGGTTTGTTAGAGAACCTTAGTGAACAAACAGCATCACGAAGGCCAAGGAACACATCAGACAGGTCAGGGATAAAGTTGTGGAGAAGTATAAAGCAGGGTTAGGTTATAAAAAAAAATATCCCAATCTTTGAACATCTCACGGAGCATTGTTCAATCCATCATCCGAAAAAGGAAAGAGTATGGCACAACTGCAAACCTACCAAGACATGGCCGTCCACCTAAACTGACCGGCCGGGCAAGGAGAGCATTCATCAGAGAAGAGCCAAGAGGTCCATGGTAACTCTGGAGGAGCTGCAGAGATCCACAGCTCAGGTGGGAGAATCTGTCCACAGGACAACTATTAGTCGTGTTCTCCACAAATCTGGCCTTTATGGAAGAGTGACAAGAAGAAAGACATTGGTGAAAGAAAGCCGTAAAAAGTCCTGTTTGTAGTTTGCGAGAAGTCATGTGGGGGACACAGCAAACATGTGGAAGAAGGTGCTCTGGTCAGATGAGACCAAAATTGTACTTTTTGGTCTAAAGGCAAAACGCTATGTGTGGCGGAAAACTAACACTGCACATCACCCTGAACACACCATCCCCACCGTGAAACATGGTGGTGGCAGCATCAAGTTGTGGGGATGCTTTTCTTCAGCACGGACAGGGAAGCTGGTCAGAGTTGATGGGAAGATGGATGGAGCCCAATACAGGGCAATCTTAGAAGAAAAACCAGTTAGAGTCTGCAAAAGACTTGAGACTGGGGCGGAGGTTCACCTTCCAGCAGGACAACGACCCTAAACCTACAGCCAGAGCTACAATGGAATGGTTTAGATCAAAGCATATTCATGTGTTAGAATGGCCCAGTCAAAGCCCAGACCTAAATCCAATTGAGAATCTGTGACAAGACTTGAAAATTGCTGTTCACAGACGCTCTCCATCCAATCTGACAGAGCTTGAAATATTTTACAAAGAAGAATGGGCAAAAATGTCCCTCTCTAGATGTGCAAAGCTGGTAGAAACATCCCCAAAAAAGACTTGCGGCTGTAATTGCAGTGAAAGGTGACTTAGGGGGGGCTGAATACAAATGCCCCCCACACACACTTTTCACATATTTGTAAAAAATGTTGAAAATCATTTATCATTTTCCATCCACTTCACTGTGCCACTTTGTGTTGGTCTATCACATAAAATCCCAATAAAATACATTTGTTTTTGGTTGTAACATGACAAAATGTGGAAAATTTTAAAGGGTATGAATACTTTTTCAAGGCACCATATTTGCTTTTCTGGCTGAAATTCAACTTTCAATAAGTCATTGTGCATTTGCTGTAGCTGGAGGCATTTGTTCAATATTTGGCATCGTCATTTGTGTGTGTATTGTAAACATTACAGTTTGTTCAATATTATCTGGCGTCGTTATATGTGTGTGTATTATAAAGATACAATTTGTTCAGCAGCGAAAGTATTTACTGTCTAGGAAATGCCCTGGCAAGACAGTATCTGGTTGGTGAATAGCTTGGCGTACCTTGATTGTAGTGTGGACCACACGACCAACATACGCTAAAAAAAAAACAAAGTGAGCTTTCAGTGTAAATTGGGGAGATACTTTCCAGGTGCATCAAAATTAATTGTGCAACAGCTTAAAGGGGTTGTAAAGGTAAAAATTTTTTCACCTTAATGCATTCTATGCATTAAGATGAAAAAACTTTTGACAGTACCGCCGCCCCCAGCCCCCCCGTTTTACTTACCTGACGCCTCGAATCTTCGCTGCGCGTCCTCGTCATCTTCATTGCAGCTCAGCCTGGTCGCTGATTGGCTGCAGTGGATGGATTGAAAGCAGCGCAGCCATTGGCTCGCGCTGCTGTCAATCACATCCGATGGCGCGGCGCGCCGGGGGGCGGGGCCGAGTGATACAGCGAGCGGCTATAGCCGCCGGCTGTATCACGGGAGCGCGCCCGCAAGCACTCACCACCATGCGAGCCCTCGCATTAAGGTGGTAAATGCTTGCGGGGAGGAGCTGAAACAGCCGCCGAGGGACCCCAGAAGAGCAGGTTCGGGGCCACTCTGTGCAGAACGAGCTGCACAGTGAAGGTAAGTATAACATGTTTGTTATTTAAAAAAAAAAAAAAAAAAACAACTTTACAACCCCTTTAAAGGTTAACTCCACTTTCATGAGGGAGGAAAAGGCAAATAAAAAATATACAGCGGGTAAAATAACTATTGAACGAGTCACCATTTTTCTAGGTAAATATATTTCTAAAGGTGCTATTGACATGAAATTTCCCCCACATGTCCGTAACAACCCATGCAATCCATACATACAAAGAACCCAAAACAAATAAGTTCAGAAATGAAAGTGGTTGTAACCCAAAAAAAAAGTGATCCTGTTCCCTTATAGCAGATTTAACAGCACACTGCTTGTGCTGTGTAATCTGCCCCTTTGTAAGTTGTTAAAAAAACTGACTGATCCTGCCTGTTCCTGTGTCCGCCTGTGTGTGCTGACCACGGTAATCATGGCTGCTCATCCATGATTACTGTGGTCAGTTTACGTGCCTCCGTCATCTGCTGATCTCCTCTCTCCCCCCTACCCGCCAGCTCCTGTGTGTGAGTCGCCCCTTCCTTCCCCTTCTGCCACTATTAGTAGCTGGCAGTAAAGTTAAATGAAGATCACTGCCAGCCCCTCTGTTTTTATCATGCCATAACACACTGTATACATGTTAGTGTAAAACGAAGCCTGTAATTACCTTATCTTAGATCTCTTCTGGTTGGTCACTAGAACTCCGGCCACTCTCCTCTCCCATCTAAGGGCTACAGCGGGAGGGGCTGAATGGCCTGCACAGTGGTCACATTGACCTCTCCTGCTCACTACCGAAGGGGATCTTGGCCCCTCCCGCTGTAGCTCTAAAATCAGAGGCGAAGAGTGGCCAGAGGTCACGTGGTCATTGGCTCTTGGACAACTCTTCTGATAATTATTTTCACTCCTGTCAGAAATCTTGGGAGGAGCAGCTGGTCGTGGCCGGTTTCATGATGAAATGACCTTTCTTCCAATTCCAGATTATGGCCCTAACACTGCTCACTGGAACATTCAGAAGTTTAGAAATCCTTCTGGAACCAATGCCATTGATATGTTTTACAATAAGGTTGCGAAGGTCTTGAGAGACCTCTTTGCTTTTACCCATCATGAGATGTTTCTTGTGTGACACCTTGGTAATGAGACACCTTTTTATAGGCCATCAGTTGAGACTGAACCAGCTGATATTTGCACTGACAAGGGGCAGGATTACTTTCTAATTACTAATAGATTTTAGCTGGTGTCTTGGCTTTCCATGCCTTTTTGCACCTCCCATGTGTTCAATACTTTTTCCTTGTGTCATTCCATTTTATTACATATAACTTCATTTCTGAGCTTATTTGTTTTGGTTTCTTTGTATGTATGGATTGCATGGGTTGTTACCGACATGTGGCGAAAAAGTCATGTCAATAGCACATTTTCTATAAATATATTTACCTAGAAAAATGGTGACGTGTTAATATTTATTTTACCTGCTGTATATACAATTGTGACACAAGCCAAATTGTAGTTTGAATTGTATTACTTATACTACCACCTAAACATTTTTTTTACCTTCATGCAAAAAATGGTAAGGCTTTATGACCACTTGATCAAACATATTAAGATTTCCCTCATTCAGCCCAGCAGGTGAACTGACGGAGATCCACAGATTCCCCCATCCATGCTAAACAATGTGCATGGGTGGATTTCCCTCTTCTGACTATTGTATTCTGACAGTCGACACCCGCGTTTGTCAGCAAAACTGAACTGTGACTACAGCGGATTGGTTGCAATCACTGTTTAGACAATTTTTTGTTGTTGTTTTTTACTACTTGGCTACTTTGATTTTTAAATTCGAAGTTTGTTGAGCTTGTGTGGTGTTGACGGGGCCGCTCGCGGCTGGAAATACAGTCCACGCACTGGAATTGGATGAAAGTCGAGCCGTGTATGGCCAGCTTTTTTATTTTTTCTTTAAAGTCAGCCACAGCCTAAAAAAAAAAAAAGCCTGTCCCCTGCCAGCATGTTGTAGAGCAGGGGTCAGCATTCCCCTGGCCTGTGGTCTGTTGCTAACTGGTCGCACAGTAGTTGAGCGGCGACCGCAGTCCGCATACGGCTGTGTGACCATGCCTGTGTGTCCTCTCCTGGCTCCTCCACCCACCCGGCCAATGATGCCATCCAATCAGCAGGGATTGGGGGGGGGGGGCTGCAGATAGGAATAGAGCTCCTCCTGCCCTGCTAATAGGATAACATTGTCACGGGGGAGCCAGAGAAGGACATGGACTGATCACAGCATCTACCCTGCTAAAGGTAGGAGTCCTGTGCAGGGGAGGCAGAGATTGGAATATGGAAGAGTGATGTTTGAGAGAAAAGGGGGGGGGGCAGGCTGTAGGGGTACTGTGATGTAAAGGGGTCTGCACTGTAATCATTACAGTGCCCCTTTACATCCCAATGCCTGCTTTACAGTGCAGTCCCTGTTGCATTAATATAAAGGAGCACTGTGATGTAAAGGGGAGGACTGTGAGTACAGACTCTGTGAATACCCCCCCCTGTCCCTGGAAAATGTGTCTGTTGTGAAACTGGTCCCTAGTGCCAAAAAGGTTGGGGACTGCTGTAGAGGACCCTTGCTCTCTGTATTGTAGTGGATTCTTTGATAAGGTCTGATGCCCCTCTGCTGAGTCAGAGCCAGAGCTCTCCTATCAACCGGGAGTATGAACTTTGCTGATTGCAGGAGGGTCTACCTAGGGGGCATGTTGGACTAATGCTAAGAAATTACTTCTAAACCAACAGAAAGGATCCTTCTCTGCCACATTCTGGCTGGGCATAGGCTTTTCTACTCAGGGTGTGACTGCTTTATATAGAAAACGTACTGTGAGACTTTCCTTACATTGCATGTATTAAGTTGACTTCAACTTAAAGAGTCCCCAAGGATACCTCAGCTGATAAAGAGCTTCCTCTTGAGTTCCAGATCTAAGAATCTTACCCCTCCTGTTTGTGTCTGTTGCTCCACCAACACACCTTTTGATGTCCCTTTTCAGGCAGGAAAACCTTCCCAAGGGCCAGAAGAACCCAAGGGACCAACTTCCGTTCCCCGGTGAGCTTTAGCCCCACAGATCACTCCCTAAGCACCAGCAGCGGAAGCAGTGTCTTTACACCAGAATACGAGGACAACCGGTTAAGGAGAAGAGGGAGCGACATTGACAATCCAACCCTGTCCGTGATGGATATAAGCCCACCCAGTCGATGTAAGTTCTCCATTTGATTTTGTACCACCTCTTGTGCTTCCTGGATATTAAAATGGTGATATTGTTTCATAAAGATACAACTAGCAACTGCAAGTGACCATTTATATCAGACCTGGGCAGATTGCAGCCCAAGGACCACATCCGGCACTTTGGCTGTCCCTATGTAGCCTTGCATGTCTCCGAGCCGGTCCGATTCCTCACTAAGGAAGCTGATAGGCCCATAGAGAAACAGTGACAGACGTCTGTGTGGAGAGCTACAAGAACTGGAAGGAGCGAACTCGATCAGTACAGTGGGGTGTCTTGGTTCTGGTGGAAGAGAGTTGCCTAGGAGATATCCCACCGCTCTCCCGCCGCTCTGCTACCAGTTCTTCCTGTGTTGGTGCCTGCACACTGCAAACCTCAGGAGCAGTGCAGCTGTACTTCACCCCAAGGCAGGATCTGCAGAAATCCCCACTGTACCGACCATAGGGTCTCTCCTTCCAGTGAGGGCATTTGACAGGCTGGGAGGGGGTGTTAAATGTCCTGCTCGCCACCTGATTTAATCCTAGAATGCTGCATTACTGCGCTGCAAAATCGCGTGTATTACACACGGTTGTTGTATGTCCTCATTGAACTCAGTGGGCAGGACTGACAAGCGGTGCCGCTTATCAAACCCTGCACCTTTTTTTTTTTTTTTTTTTTTTTTTTTTTTTTTTTTTTTTTTTAAAAAGCCCCGTCCGGCTTTTATTTTACAGCTTTGGGGAGAAGGCTCCCTCGTACCTATTTCATTTTTATTTATTTATTTAAATTCTCTTTATTAGAAAATGATATGGTTTATAGGTACAAAACATTTCCATTGGGGCATACCCCGGCTAACTGGTATATATAGCCACGTGCGTAACAGAGTACAACTCACAACTTAGATCTTATTATAGAACTCTAAACACACACTGCTCAGATCTACATTAGATAGGATTATGATAAGGAGTAACGTTTCTTGGAGGACCTTCTCTCCCCCCTTTCTACCAGAGCATGACACTACAAGAGCAATAGGTTTAGGGTGTTGTTGCACTGACTTCCGAGCTCACACAACCGCCCATGCAGCTTAAGCATAGACCTCAGTTCACTATAGAGCCGAATACATACTCAGGAGGTCATATTCGATTAATCCACTTGTTCCTGGTCATCTACCGTGGAATCAGTCTGTCCACAGGTGCCAAACTTTTTCGTACTTCTTGGGGCACCCCTGTTATAAGTATGTTGCTTTTATAAAGGGGTATCACAGCATTGACTGACCTTTTTCCACAAGATAGCGGGCCTAGCCGACTTCCACTTAAGCACTATGGCCTTTCTAGCATAAAATAGTACCTATTATTTCTACCAACGGAGGGGGTTGTTTTCTATAGGTTTATGTACTGGCAGACCTTCCTAGGTCCAAAATTGCTATTGAGCAGAATTAGGTTTGGGCCTTCCACAGCAGTCCCAGTTTCTCATGTGGCTCCTTGGAAAAAAAAAAAAAATGCTAACACCTGATTTATATTGTGCCTTTTTGCAGCGCCACGTGCACCTTCAAACTGGAGGCTTGGAAAACTTCTCGGACAGGGGGCGTTTGGCAGGGTGTACCTGTGCTATGATGCAGATACTGGCAGAGAACTGGCAGTGAAACAAGTCCTGTTTGACCCAGACAGTCCAGAGACGAGTAAGGTAAGATACTGAGCAACTGTCATCCCCTGGAATCTTCTCTACTCCACGGTTAGATAGTTGTTTGGTTTGACAAGTTTCAACATCCTTAGTTCTATGTTCCTAAACAGCTGTATTGATTCCATCAATCTCTGGTTTCCTGCAGTAATAACCAGCAGAAGTCACACTCGGGCTACTTTCACACCGAAGGCGTTTTAGCGATAAAAAATAGCACCTGTAAAGTGCCTATAAACCGCCTCCCATGCCACCCCAGTGTGAAAGCCAGAGTGCTTTAGCGCTCCTAAATCGCCCCTGCCCATTGGAATGCATGGGCAGCGATTCGGAAGCGCTGCAACACGGCGGTTTTTTCACCCTTTCTTTAGCCGCTAGCGGGGGTTAAAAGCACCCCGCTAGTGGCTGAAATGCGCATGATTAAACGACGGTAAAGCGCTGCTAAAATGAGCAACGCGGCCCCAGTGTAAAAGTAGCCTCACTGTATTTCAGTCCCTCAGCCCCTCCCTCCCGTGGCACTGTCTATATCAAGAGACTGATTATACAGTGGGTGGTCTTTAAGGCCCCTTTCACACTGGGGCGGGAGGTGCATTGGCGGTAATGCGCCGCTATTAGCGGCGCTTTACCGTCTTAGCGGCAGTATTCGGCCGCTAGCGGGGCGGTTTTACCCCCGCTAGCGGCCGAGAAAGGTTTAAAAACCACCGCAAAGCACCTCTGCTGAGGCGCTTTGCCGGCGGTATAGCCGCGCTGCCCCATTGATTTCAATGGGCAGAAGCGGTGTATACATCGTTCCTTCACCACTCCGAAGATGCTGCTAGCAGGACTCTCTTTCTCGTCCTGCTAGCGCACCGCTCCAGTGTGAAATCCTTCGGGCTTTCACACTGGAGACACAGCAGCGGCTGTTTCGGGTCGGTTTGCAGGTGCTATTTTTAGCGCAATAGCGCCTGAAAACGGCCCCAGTGTGAAAGGCACCTAAGGCCAGAACTACATGGGCGGTTTCAATCTCTTGCTACTGAAAGGTTTAAAGCAGAACTAAACCCATTGATTTGACGGTTTCAAAAAAACTGTTACATTTCCAGCATGCTGGGATTGCTCACTGTCATATTTGCTTGTGCTCTCAACTAAACTGTCAAACCATCAAATAGCTGGCGTCATAACAGATCACATGTGCAGCACCATGGCAGTTGCAAATCAGAAGCTAATGCAGACCATACGTGGGCCAAATTCCAAACGATTTGTCGATCAAGAATTCGTGCCTTTTGTAATCTGGTGGTGCCACTATTGATTTCGAAATTCAACCAACCAAGCCTTCAATTTCACCTCATGTTACAGAAAAGAAAATTTGTGGCCGGGAATCTTTTCGTTTACAGGTCACAACTCCATGCAAATTTCTTTTTTGATTTATATTTTCCGCACGATTCTCCCATCATTCATTAGAAATTTGTTAGGTTTTTAAAACATTTCCAACAGGCCCGATCACTCAAATGCGACGACCGCAGGAAAATCGTCTGTTGCTGCGGGCCCCACTAATGGTCAAAAATCAATTATTCAAAGGTGCGATTTTCAAATGAAAAATCGCTCAGAATGTATGGCCGGCCTAAGTTCACCTTTTGTAGAAAAAATAAAAATAAATGCACATGTTTTTGAAGTGATTGTAAAGTCCTCTTTTTTTTTTTTCTAATAAAATAATAAACCTATTATAATTACCTGCTCTGTTGCAGTGGTTTTGCACAGAGCAGTCCTGATCTTCTCGGGTCCTTCTTTGCTGCTCCTGTCCCCTCCCTACTATCGAGTGCCCCCTCAGCCAGCAGCTCTCTATGGGGGCACCAGAGCCGAGTCAGAGCTTTGTCTATCCATTCAGACTGAGTCCCGACCTGGCCCCCCGCCCCCTCTCTCCTCTTATTGGCTGACTGCCTTTGACAGCCACGAGAGCCGATTACGCCTGCTGCTGTGTCTGAGCCGATCGGGAGGAATGTCCCGGACGGCTTAGACACTCGTGGACATCGCTGGAGAGAGATGGGGCTCAGTTAAGTTATTAGGGGGTGCTGGGGAGGCTGCTAAACACAGGTTTTTTTTTTATCTTGAAGCAGAGTTCCACCCAAAAGTGAAACTTCCGCTTTAAGTACTCTTAACCCCCTTACATGCCACATTTGGCATGTCATTTTTTTTTTTGGGGGGGGTAGCATTAAGTGGGTACCTGGTTTTGACAGGTACTTCCTGTCCCACTTCCTCCTTCTGTCTTCTCGCTGCCTGGG
Source organism: Lithobates clamitans (assembly GCA_037952925.1). Taxonomy (NCBI): domain Eukaryota; kingdom Metazoa; phylum Chordata; class Amphibia; order Anura; family Ranidae; genus Lithobates; species Lithobates clamitans. Next base: position 13,823 of record JBBGZY010001734.1, read on the forward strand.
CGGCGGCTCCTCCCTCTCTGCAATCTTCTGGGACATGTCACAGGTCCCAGAAGATTGCCTGGCCAATAGGAGAGCGCATGCACAGTGCATGAATGGCTGGGAAGCCGCAAGCTGTCGCAGCCGGAAGCCAACAGTTGCAATGACGGCGCCGCGGAGAGGAGGGGGAGAGGAGCGATGCTTGGGGCGGCCGCATCGCTGGACCGTAGGACAGGTGAGTGTCTGTTTATTAAAAGTCAGCAGCTACACTTTATGTAGCTGCTGAATTTTAATAAGCTGAAAATGAGTGGAGTTCCACGTTAATGCATAGAATGCATTAAGATAAACCTTCTGCCTTTACAACTCCTTTTAAATTACAAATGAAAAATTGTGCAGTTATAATTTTTTTCTCTCAGAAGCCTGCAGAGCAATGCACCCACAATCAGTGGTTTACAGGTGCGAGGTCAGGCTCTTGCAGACACTTTATTTAGCCCTCTGCCTTTACTTCTGTATGGGCAGTCAGTTGCTGAGATGCAGGAAGTGTCAATGGATTACTAGGACGCTTATCAGCACAACCCTAGTCCATTGAGAACTACAAGTCCGACTGCCACACTGGAAGACGGGACTTGTAGTTTATCCATTCACAGATTGCAGTGAATGAATGATGCGGATGTGTGGGTGGAGCTCTGCACAGCCGCATCGATTTTAAATGTGACAGCAGCTGCGGGGGAGAGGAACCTCCGCTTGCTGTCACAGGGGGAGGGGGGACTTGGGGTGAGGAGGAATAGCGATTAGTAACATGTTGCACTGTTAATACGGATGTAACTTGTTGCTAAAGATTTACTTGGCCTTTTTAAATCTAAACTCCAGCACTACCTTACCCCTCCTGTACTAGAAATGGCTTGCTCTAATTTCATTGCACGTGAGCTTATCACGTTGTACTTTATAAGCTGCTGTAAGTCATCTATAGCCCACTTCAAGTGGTTGTACCTGGATGCTGCCTGGGCTACCCGTTGCCAGCCGGCACATCCGCTGTCTAGGTGAACACTCAAACAATGTCGAGATAGGCTTTGATTGGGTCTCCGCTATGGTAACCTTGAAGCAATGATGTGAGATCAATTCCGGTTTACCCGGATGTCCTCATAGCCATTTTGGAAAAATCGAGAGCCTTCAGAAACGCAGATCTTGGGGTTTTGTATGCTTTTAAATGCAGAGGACGGACCTGGAGTCTTATTGACCCCCAGTTCTCACCATTATAGAGTACCTGTCACATGCCTATTGTTGTCACAAAGATGTTTATATTCCTTGTGAGAGCAATAAAAGTGATAAAAAAAATGTAAAGCCACAATCTAAAAAAAAATAAATAAAACAAATTGGGTTGTGTATTGTGTTTTTTCCCAAAAAATTGCATTTGAAAAACCGCTGCACAAATACCGTGTAACATAAAAAAAATTGCAGAACCCACCAATTTATTCTCTAGGGCCTCTGTTCTAAAACAAAATGTATGTTTGGGGGTTTTTTAACAAAAAGAAAAACAAAAAAAAACCAAACTAATTGTTACATGTAAACAAAGTGCCAGAAAACGCCTCATCTTCAAAGTGGTGAAGTTTTTGATGACATCACCAGGCTTGTAATGTTCTGGAGCATCTGATGGAAGGTCAGTTTCTTCAGGAAGGTCAGTCAGTGTATTGAAGTGATGTACAGCATATTGTTATTTAATTTTTTGCCCAGACATACACTTGAACCAAATTCTAATCATTCATTGTGCCTATGGGTGTTTTGTAGGAGGTGAACGCTCTGGAGTGCGAGATTCAACTGCTGAAAAATCTGCTACACGAGCGCATTGTACAATATTATGGCTGCTTGAGGGACTGCCAGGAGAGGACGCTTTCCATATTCATGGAATATATGCCAGGGGTAAGAGTCCACTTTCAGAGTCCACACGACGTACTGGGGCCTGTCCAGAAACATCTGTGAGATTTGTTGCTTTTCATTTTGACCTTTTTTCACAGCAAATTCTGCCTAATTATATCCGGATAATAAAGGTCTGCCGTCAAAAAATGGTGTTGTCTTAAGGTAGTGCATGACCATAGAAAGCAGACAGGCTGGTGAATTAAGCTACAAAATTTGGTAAAAAAAACAGCCTGCTTAAAGGGTAAGTTCACCTTTTACAGAAATCTGTAAGGTGAACGTACACAGGACCCCACCTGAATGGCAGCGATCGCCCGTTCTGAGCCCCGGTATAGCCGCCTCACGGATCAGGGGCTTAGAAATCCCCGGAGCTTAATCTCCTAAACATACACCGTCAGGAGGTACGTTTGGGAGCATTCTAATTGGTCAGCGCCGGACTAATCAGAAGCCGCGTAGCCCGTTCTCTCAGTGGGGAGGAAGAAGAGGAGAGAGCTGGAAGGATTTCTAAGCCCTGGAGCCATGAGGTGGCTATACCGGGGCTCAGAATGGGCAATTGCCGCCATTCAGGTCAGCGGGACTGGGGGGTGGGGGGGTCCTCTGTACAGATTTTTCTGTAAAGGTGAACTTACACTTTAAGAAAAATATTATCTCCAGCTTCCATCACCGCTGAAGAATGAGTGGAGTAAATTATTGTTTAAACTTTGTATAAATGCAAGAATAACAAAATCCTTACACAAACACTATGGGGGGGTTACTTAAATTGTAGAGTGCAAATCTGGTGCAGCTCTGCATAGAAACCAATCCGCATCTTGGCTGCAAGCTGAAGTTACAAGCTGATTGGCTACCATGTACAGCTGCACCAGATTCCTAGTGGTCTAGTTTTAATAAACCCTCCCCCCTATACTGTATTTGCGTGTTTATGTGTATATAGTGGGTATAGAAAATAATCACCCCCCTCCCCCCTTTTTAAAAAAAATAATCACATTTTGTTGCTTTGCAGCCTGAAATGAAGACGGGCACTTTTTTTTTATCCAGCTGTATTTAATCCGTGCAACTTTATAACCTCCAAGTGAAATATAGAACACCAACATGTCAGGGGAAAAAATAAAATAAAAAAACGGAATCACTGAGTTGGAAAAAGGACCCCCCCCCCCCCCCCCCCAGTCAGTATTTTGTTGAACCACCTTTTGCTTTTAATTCCAGCCTTTAGTTTGTTGGGATTTTTCTCTACTAACTTTGCAATTTCTGCCCACTCTTCTTTGCAGAATTGCTCAAGTTCTGTTAAATTTGATGTTGACCGTTTGTGAAGTGCAGTCTTCAAGTCATTTCACAGATTTTCAATGGGGTTTCTGGCCTCTGACTAGACCATGCCAGGACATTCACCTTTTTTCCTCCTTCAGCCACGGTGTGCTCATTGTTGCTGTGTGCTTTGGGTCATTGTCATGTTGGATGGTAAACCTTCTTTCCATTGACAACTTTCTGGCAAGAGGGCAGCAGATTTTCCTCAAGAATTTGATGGTATCTTGCCCCAAATATTTTGCCTGTAATTAAAGCCAAAAGGTGGTTCAACCAAATACTGACATAAGGGGGGGGGGGTGATCCTTTTTCCAACTCAATGATTCTGTTTTTGATTTTTTTTTTTTCTCTGACAGGTTGGTGTTATATCTTTCACTTGGATGTTTATAAGTTGAATAGTGAGTGAGTGAATACAGCTGGATAAAACAAAAACTGTGTCTGTCTTCATTTCAGGCTGCAAAGCAACAAAATGTGATTATTTTAAAGGGGGGGGGGGGGTGATTCTTTTCTATACCCACTGTATATGTATGCGTGCTCTCCCATCTTTGACAATCCCTTTCCCATACTACCTGCCGTCATATCCTCTGAATTATTATTATTATACAGGATTTATATAGCGCAAACAGTTTACCCAGCGATTTACAATATAAAAAGGAGACAATCCAGTTATTATGCAATAAAATACAAGAGGCTTAAGAGGGCCCTGCTCAGAAGAGCTTACAATCTAATAGAATTACCCTTTGGTATAGTACTTGCTATCATACCCTTCCTGCTCCTCCAGCCAAAACAGTACAGTACATTACATTACAGTACATTACAATTATATTTGATTCAGGAGAATAAAAAAAATTGGATTTACCAAATCATTTATTACTTATGAAAAATAAATATGATGGGCAATTTATTAATAAGCACAATTGTCAAAATCAATTTTCTCATAGCAGCATGATTTATAACCATCTATAAATGGGGGGGGGGGTCCTGTTGACTCTGTGGATTCTCCAGTCCATAGGCATAAGTGTTAATGTCTCTTTTTGCCACATAGGGATCAATAAAGGACCAACTCAAGGCTTACGGAGCACTAACAGAATTCGTGACCCGGAAGTACACCCGCCAGATTCTGGAGGGGGTGCACTATTTGCACAGTAATATGATTGTACATCGAGACATCAAAGGTGGGTCTGGCCTGTGGTGAACGCTCGACTGTGTAGAAGTTTTGATTTGTGTGTAAAGTATCCGAGGAGGAGGCGAAATCTCCCAAATAAAGGACTGTTACATACGTGGTCACCACCATATAAACCGTGCTCTTCCTCAGACTGTATTGCAGCACATTCATGTTTTTTTTTTTGTTTACTTTGTTTTACCTGCTAGGAGCTAACATTCTGCGGGACTCTTCGGGCAATGTAAAGTTGGGAGACTTTGGAGCCAGTAAACGTCTGCAGACTATCTGCCTCTCTGGTACAGGTATGAAGTCGGTCACTGGCACCCCCTACTGGATGAGTCCTGAAGTGATCAGTGGGGAAGGGTATGGGCGGAAAGCAGACATCTGGTAAGTAGTACACAGAGCATATTTATTTTATTAGTGTAACTGAGTTTTCTCTTTTAACCATTTCAGCCCCGGAAGATTTGCCCCCCCCCCCCTTAATGGCCAAGTCATTTTTTGTGATACGGCACTGCGTTGCTTTAACTGACAATTGCGCAGTCGTGCGAGCTGTACACAAACAAAATTGTCCTTTTTACCACAACTGGAGCTTTCTTTTGGCGGTATTTGATCACCTCTACAGTTTATTTTTTTGCACTATAAACAACAAAAAATCGACAATTTTGGGGGGGGGGGGAACCAATATTTTTTACTTTAAATATCCAAAAAATAAATAAAAAATGTCTTCTTCAGTTTAGGCCAATATGTATTCTTCTACATATTTTTGGTAAAAATCGCAATAAGCGTATATTGATTGGTTTGCGCAAAATTATAGCGTCCACAAAATGGGGAATAGATTTATGGCAATTTTATTATATATTTATTTTACTAGTAATAGCAGCGTTCAGCGATTTTTTTATTTTTTTATTTATTTATTTTTTTTTGTTAGGGCTGTTACATAGCCGCAGACAGATCAGACACTTTTGAAACTTTTTTGTGGGACCATTGACATTTATACAGCTATCAGAGCTAAAAAATTGCACTGATTATTGTATAAATGACACTGGCAGGAAAGGAGTTAACACTAGGGGGCGATCAAGGGGTTAAATGTGTTCCCTAAGGAGGTGTTTCTAACTGGGGTGGGGATGGGACTGACTGGGAGTACAGAGAGATCGCTGTTCCTGATCACTAGGAACAGACCATCACTCCCCTGACAGAACGGGGATCTGTTTGTTTACGTTGACAGATCCCCGTTCCGGCTCTCTGTGGAGCGATCGCGGGTGGCCGGCGGACATCGCGGCTGCTGACCACGCGCATCAGCTCCCCACCGCTATGCAGCAGGTGCCTGCTACAGCTGTTAATGGGACCGACGTGCAGCTACGGCGATTGGCGGGAATGAGCCAACCTGTCGTGATATAATTACGGCGGCTGGTCGGCAAGCAGGTAATATGTTTTTATCTAGCAATTTTCAGTTTACAATGTGTATAAAAAAAGCTTTATAGAACAGTAGCTTCATACATGTTTAACCACTTAAAGTGGTTGTAAACTCTCCCCCACAACTTTGTCCCATGTGAATCGGCATAAAAAAATCCCTAATGAACACTGCATGTAGATATCTCCTTACTTGCATAGTATTGTTGTAATCCTTTTTGTTCTTTAGAATGACGTCACTGAGCATGCCCAGATCTCCTATGATTTACGGCACACTCTGTGTGCTTGTCTATCTATTATCAGGACTTCCTACAGCACAACACTGAAATTCCACTGCATAATCACTCAGAGCTTCCTCCTACACCCCATGTGACCATGTGACATCACATGGAGTGGGGAAAAAAAAGGCATCGGGACAGCATTACTGCAGTCTTATCAGCTGAAGCTGATAAGACTGACATAGGCAAACACTAGATAATCAGCAAAAGTACATACTATGAAATAAAACAAGTCAGCTATGAGCAGGGAAGCAGGGTTGCCATAGAAATGTTGGATTGAGAAGGAGGCTTGGTTAACAGTACAGGAAGTGCTGAATGTAAGGGCGGAAATACACTCTACTGTGGACTCAGAAAACAATACTTAAGATGGCGCTGCCTTATCCTTGGAAACAAGTTTTTTAAAGTTTCTTTAAACAGTAAGTAATTTGTGATTTGGGCTGGATTACAGTGGCTATAGTTTGATAATTATTATAATGGACTAAATGAAAAGAAGCATCAGAGTGGGAGAGTTGACTTCCTCTTTAAGGTCCACCCTATAGCAATTTTACGGCTACAGGGCAGCACCTGTGTGCCCGATCATGTGTGTATGTATACGTGATATGACACTTCCGGGATGCATGCTGCCACCGACTCGCTTCCACTGTAATTTCACACAGCAGAATGTCCCAATGTCGCCCGGCACCCACCGATCATTAGGCAGAGAGAATTGCAATTTTTTTATTGTATTTTTTTTTTATTTTCCCCCTAATATAAACAAGGTAAATCGCTGTTCTGACGGGGGGGGGAAGGGATGCTATTTGTGCCCCTGCAAAGCAGGGAAAAAATTCCATCTTTCCCCTAGTAAAAACACATCGTTTAGTAAAACAGTGGCTAGGCACAGTACACTTCTCCCTTAGAACATCTCAGAAAGATTCCATTGTCCCTGTTAATGCAGACCTGTCGGTGCTTCCTGGTATCACAGCGCTGTGGTAGTACATTGAGAACTACAAGCCGACAGCCGCAAAGGCTGTCAGACCTTGTAGTCTTCCATTCACAGAGCGCTGTGAATGAGTGCCGCGGCGAGGAAGGCGGAGCCCCGCATGGCCATGTGTTTTTTGTTTTTTTTTTGACAGCGGGTGAAGAAGAACCCCCCACTAGCTGGCACAGGGGGGCATTCATAAAGTGTTACAAATTACACTCCAAATATGGGTGTAACATTATGAAAAGTGAACTAATCCTTTAATAAAAAAAAAAAAACATCTTGGTACCTTTTTTCCTAATCGATCTACAGCTGTCACATGACACCGCTCTCTCCCAGCCTTTCTGCAGGAAAACATAGGCAGGAAGTGTCTCTGGTCCTCTGCTGCTGGTCACATGTTCAAAATAGGGGGGTGGGGGGGGGGCAGTAACAAAATGTTTTAAATTGTCATCCAAATATATATTTGAAATCCAATGTTTATTCGTTTTTGGCAATAACATGGTGTGGGCGGATTTCTGCCAGTCATAGGCTGTGTCACGCCCCTTCCAGAGGGAGGTTAGTGGGCATGGAGAAGGAAGGAGGGAGTGGGCTGTCATTTCGCACTGTGTATACGCCCAAATGCGGGACTCTATAGTCACATGGGCTGCTCAGATGTGATGGGGAGGAAATGCTCAGCATAGAAACTCACTGAAAACTGAGCATGTGCAGAGCTGCCAACGCTGCTCTGCAAAATTCCCAACTGAATTGGGGACATGGACAGAAGGGGGAGACAGAGAGCAGCAGGATCAACCAGGTTTTTTTTTTTTTTTTTTTTTGCAGAATACAGAAAACGAATCTCATAGTGACTTGAGTATGAACAGCATGTAATACACTATTTATTTATCGTTTTTAATGATATGGATTTAGTGAGACATTAAGGAATTGTGCGCCTTTTTGTTGAATGAAAAACTTTAGCAGTGGGGATTGTTATTTATTTTTAATTTCTATGTTTCCTTTTACCAGGAGCGTGGCCTGCACAGTTGTAGAAATGCTGACTGAGAAACCACCCTGGGCGGAGTTTGAGGCCATGGCCGCCATCTTTAAAATTGCCACCCAGAGCACCAACCCGCAGCTGCCAGCACACGTATCCGACCACACCAGGGACTTCCTTAAAAGGATTTTTGTAGAGGCCAGATTGAGGCCGTCGGCTGAAGAACTGCTAAGGCACACGTTTGCCCAGTGTCACTAGTGACTCCCCCCCCCCTCCCCGCCCTCGTTCAGCTCTTCCTCTCCGCTGCGTCCTTCCAAAGCTGATGGCACTTTACAAGCCAACTAAAGACACGTATGGTATTGACAAGAGAGATGACCGAGATTCTCTCGATTTCTACTCATTTTATTGGAGGGCTCCTTGGACTGGTCACAGTACAGACAAAGACTTCCTGATGTTCAAAGCTTGGAACATGGTACCATCTGCGTTACTCCAAGTCAAAGCACTTTAGAACATTCTCATTCCTTTGTCCTTTTTAGTAACGGGAACCTTCCGGGACGAAGGACACAAAACAAGTTGTGAAGGACATTTAGACGCAGGTCGGCACAAGGCAGCTCCGTTTTTAATAATTTTTTTTTTTCCTGTGTAGATTATGTACCCGGTATAAGCACTGCTTGGGATCAGCGCTGCTTTTCCTTTTTATTTTTTTTATTTTTTATTGGTGTTCAGTTTTTGACGGTCATTCTGTTTCCATGTGTATGCATAACCTGATCCATTGGCAAGCATTAGCAAACCGCATTGCTGCAGGCAAACCAACCTTCCGGGATCCACCTCCTCCCCACAAGACAAGTGAAATATACAGGCCCCACGCCACTGTACCCTATACCAAGCCCATATTGTGGATGAAACGCGTCGGGTGCAGAGTTACACCTTGCAGAGAAGACTGACTTTGATGTGAATAAAGTGCGACAGTGGAGTGTGGTCGGTGTCTTCTACTTATCTGATCCATTTGGCTTAATCCACCTGGCAAAGTGCAATAAGCCAACTGTCTGCTCTTTTGTACGTTTTTTCGTTGCCATTCGCAGTGCTTTCCGAACAAGCCTTTTGAGGCTTTAAAACCATCCAAATCCCATGTTAGATCTGATTTAATAGATAAGGAAGGCTGGGTGGGGGCTGTAGGATCAGAGGAACTTCCTTTTAGACCTGTAAAGCAGGTTTGTTGGTGCTGAACTTCCAGGCCTAGTGTCCCAGAGCTAGCATAGTACATCGCGTGTTCCTCAACTGTTCTCTATGGTGGATGCAAAACAACTGCAGAGCACCCCAGTGCAGAACCGCAGCAACTCCATGTTCTATGTTCAGGAGCCTAGTCGCTGCAGAACCATTTGTGTACAGCTGAGGCAAGTTTGAGTTTACTGCCCCTACCCTGCCTCACTCTGAAGAGGCTTGCTTCTGTGTTTGGGTCTAATTTAGGATGAAAATGTGATCCTGTGATTAAAAATATGATATGATAAAAAAATATATATGTATAGAGTACATAAGGTTTAGAACCTTTTGTTAGGTTTTTATTGGTCAGTATATTTTCAAACCACGAGGAGCGCTAGATTACTCCATTGTGTACTTGTGAACGTATATTGGAGTTGACTGGCAGCTCCATTTTTCCTAGGATTTCTGTGAGGGGCCTTGGGAAATATTGATAGGTTAAGGAATAGAAGAGCCACTCCATGTATGAAAATCTAGAGCAGGTGTCTCCAAACTTTTTTAACAAAGGGCCAGTTTAGTGTCCTTCATACTTTGTGGCCAGTGGTACTAGAAAATGTCCTGGGTGCCAGTGGGAGCAATCGTGTCGCATCGTTGGTGTCAGTGGGAGAAATTATGCAACATTGTTGGGAGGATTTGTGGCCCATCGTTGGTGTCAGTGGGAGGAATTATGCCCCATTGTTAGAAGCAGTGGGAGGAATCGTGGCCCATCGTTAGTGGGAGGGATCGTGGCCTATCGTTGGCGTCAGTAGGAGGGATCGTGGCCCATCGGTGTCAGTGGGAGGGATCGTGGCCCATCGTTGGTGTCATTGGGAGGGATCGTGGCCCATCGTTGGTGTCAGTGGGAGGGATCGTGGCCTATCGTTGGCGTCAGTAGGAGGGATCGTGGCCCATCGGTGTCAGTGGGAGGGATCGTGGCCCATCGTTGGTGTCATTGGGAGGGATCGTGGCCCATCTTTGCTGTCAGTTAGAGGGATCGTGGCCCATCGTTGGTGTCAGTGGGAGGGATCGTGGCCCATCGTTGGTGTCAGTGGGAGGGATCGTGGCCCATCGTTGGTGTCTTTGGGAGGGATCGTGGCCCATCGTTGGTGTCATTGGGAGGGATCGTGGCCCATCGTTGGTGTCAGTGGGAGGGATCGTGGCCCATCGTTGGTGTCAGTGGGAGGGATCGTGGCCCATCGTTGGTGTCATTGGGAGGGATCGTGGCCCATCGTTGGTGTCAGTGGGAGGGATCGTGGCCCATCGTTGGTGTCAGTGGGAGGGATCGTGGCCCATCGTTGGTGTCAGTGGGAGGGATCGTGGCCCGTCGTTGGTGTCAGTGGGAGGGATCGCGGCCCGTCGTTGGTGTCAGTGGGAGGGATCGTGGCCCGTCGTTGGTGTCAGTGGGAGGGATCGTGGCCCGTCGTTGGTGTCAGTGGGAGGGATCGCGGCCCGTCGTTGGTGTCAGTGGGAGGGATCGCGGCCCGTCGTTGGTGTCAGTGGGAGGGATCGCGGCCCGTCGTTGGTGTCAGTGGGAGGGATCGCGGCCCGTCGTTGGTGTCAGTGGGAGGGATCATGGCCCATCGTTGGTGCCAATGGATGTTATAGTGCCCCAAGGGCCAGATAAAGACAAGCAAAGGGCTGCAGTTTGGAGACCACTGATCTAGAATAATAATTTATTTAGTCGCCAAGTCAATGTATTTCTGGGGTTGTGATAGTCCCCCTCAAATCTAAATCTAAAAAAAGCATGAATATAATATTGGACTACTGTTAAAAATTTGAGAGTTCACACCCGGGGGGGGGGGGGGGGGGGGGATACGTGTTCGGAGATAGATATATATATAATTTTCTTTTCTTTTTATCGAGAAATAAATCCTATAAATTATTATAAAGATTTCTTTAAGAATTATTTATATGTATTTATTCTTGTTAATTTTTAACAGCATTACTCTGGACTCCTATACATGGAGTGGCACATCTATTCCTCCTCGTAAAAATTTTTTTTTTGTATTGCGGACTGTGTCCCCGCTGGGAAGATTTGTCCTGCTGACCTTCATCACATGGACAGAAAGTGAGAGGAAATCCAAAATTTTTCTGCTTGCACAAGAGCAAGAAGTGAGGGCAAAGCTCCCAATGGGGGGACACCGGGTTTGATGACCCCTAAGAGGGGAAATTTTCCCAATTTATTAGATTTCCTTTCACTTCTGGTTGCGTCGATCTCCCCAACAGGGACACAGACAGCAAACGGGTTTTAAACTTTTTCCTACTCTATCTAAAAAATGCTAAATTTGCCTATAGGATTCACTTCAGTGCTGTATAAGATACCGGATCACTTTTTGAATTTGGGACCTTTCTTAGCTGAAGCACCTGTAAGTTCAACTCATCCCCTTTATATATAATGATATCATATTTAATAACATTCACAAATCTATAGAAAATGATATTTTCACATACAAATCGAAGCAACTGACAATGTTCGCTTTTGCTTCAAGCAACATGGTGGGGGGGGGGGGGGGGAGCCATGTGGGGCGCAAAGAAATGCGGCTTTACACGCTCCTCTTGTGTCATTCCCGACAGGAGGAATATTCCGTAGATCCATTTCCATCCCGTTCTCAGCTTTTTTTTTTTTTTTTCCTTAAACACCTCTAACAAGTGTCTAGAATTTTCCTTTTGTATTGGAATGTATACATTTGTGAATGTTATTGATTTGCTTTTCTATTCCGATAATAATTTAGGATAACTGGCTTTTTTTATTTGTAGTTTTACATTCTGAAAGGAGGTTGGGTAGCATTTTTTTTAAAATTGATTATCAATCCAGAATAGCAAGTTTCCATTTTAGGCCCGGTTCACACTGATGCGTTGTGAATTTAGCGTGATTTTGACCCAATTGCGTTGCAAATCTTTTTTGCGAATTTACTGCGATTCTACTGGAATGAGTTGTCATTTTGGGAGGTGACTGCGATTTCTGTCTGGCCAATGGAACCCGAAACTTCCTGTTCTCTTCCTGGTTTTTGTGGAGAGTGTGGAGGGAGGAGCTCGAGGTGACGAATTCGCACATATGTGAACCATCAATGCGATTCAAGAACGATTTACATTGATGTCTAGGGAGACTAAATTCGCAACGCAGCGCAGTAAACTCGCACAAGACCCTTTTTTTTTTTTTTATCGCATTCGTAGGGGAATCGCAACGCATGTATGTGAACGACCGTCATTGAAAACAATGACTTTAGGGATGACATGCGAATTTAAAGTGTTTTTTTGACGCATCGCATCCATTATGAACGCACATCAGTGTGAACCGGGCCACAGACTTGACTCTGGCATGAGATGTTTTGTTAAGTCAACTGTTTTATCTTCCGTTCTGTCAGATACTTTTCATAGCAACACTGATAAGTGTGGAAATCCAAGTAGAAGGTTTGTCATACGGGAAACAACAATACCTGAGCTAAAGACCTATTTAGCGAAAACGGTTTTCTGAACTCCAGTCAGTTTGTTAAAATTTTGGGTTTCCCCATTCTCTAGTGATACTCTAATGCTCATTAAGGCTCCTGTTCACACTAATGCGACTTTGGACACACACAGGTTTTTTACTAAAGGAAAATAGACTGTGCACCTTGCAAAGCTGCCCCAGAGCTTAGTAAATGAGGGAAGGCTTTACTTTGCAAAGAGTACCCAATCACGTGCAAGAAAAAAAAAGCGCATTTTTGCTTGCACATGATTGGTTGATGGAAGTCAGCAGAGCTTCTGCTCATTTACTAAGCTCTGGAGCAGCTGCTCTTGCAAAGTGCACAGTCTATTTGCCTTTTAGTAAATCAACCCCATAAAGTCGCAGACTATTGATTTCAATGGCCCCTTTTTCGATCTATGCTATAGTGGTTGTAAAGCCGAGAAATCCACATTAAAATGAGCAGTCTACCTTATTCAGCAATGCAGAAGAAGTCGTCTCTCCCCATTCTGGCCAGGAAACGAGCAGCAAACAGTCATTTAAAATCCTCCTTGGTTTCCTACAGTCAATAAAAAAATTTAAAAAATCTGACACATTAACCACTTCAGCCCCAGAAGATTTTGCTGCTGAATGACCAGGCCATTTTTTTGCGATTCGGCACTGCGTCGCTTTAACTGACAATTGCGCGGTCGTGCGACGCTGCACCCAAACAAAAATGATATCCTTTCCTTTTTTTTTCCCCACAAATAGAGCTTTCTTTTGGTGGTATTTGATCACCTCTGCTGTTTTTTATTTTTTGCGCTATAAACCAAAATTCGACATCCTCACATAAATGCTGGTTACATCAACAGGAGGGGTGGCCAATGCGGCTTTGTTGGACCAGTCATCCATTGGGGAGGAATAGGATACGTTTTTTTTTGTTATAGCCCTCTACACCTAACATGCTGATTACTAGAGAATGGTGAACTACCAAAAGGTATTTTTACAAGCTGACTGGAGTTTTTTTTTTTTTTTTTTTCACAAGCAAAAGCTTCTCAAACTACTTAGGCAGGGGGGTAGGCAACGTTTGACACGCCATCTGTTTTAAAACTATTCATCCCTTTGTGCGTCTGCCTCTCAGAGTCATGCCTGCGCCCATCAGGCTTAAAATGCCTCTTGGGATGTGTAGTTCCAGCACAGCTAGGAGTGCCCACCGTTGCCTCCCCCACCCCCCCCCCTCTCCCGGTCTAAGGCACATTTAGGGGTGTGCTGTCAATGACCTGAATCGGCCCCGAGTTGATTCCAGTCAACTTTGCACGATGTCAACTCGCTCTCAACGTTGATGGCAAAATCCAAAAAGCAAATGCATTCTGACTTTTTTTGTGTGTATTTTACTGTTCACTTTTATGTTGCAGAATGGGCATTGGCAATTAAAAAGATTAAAGGACAAGTTCACTAATTTATATAAAGCCTCCCTACCACCCTTATTTAGCTTGGCCCCCATCCTCGGGGGGGGGGCTGACTTACCACCGACAACTTCCATACTGTTTGCAGCCAGGCCAGCAGGGATATAGTGCCCGGTTGCCCATGCCGCCCCCGGTACCATCCCATAGACTAGAATGATACAGCTGTTTAGGGATATCCTATTCAAGTTTATTAAATGTTAAAAAAAAAAAAAACGGGCATAGGAAGCCCAACACTGGAATGGGATGTAATCAATGTGGGAAGCCCCTGAGAAATTCTTTAGCCTAGGGTAGTTTAGGGGGACTATAGAGGAGAGAATGAAGGTTTTGTATAGTTTTTGAAGTTGTCCTTTAAGCCCTATTATTACTTCTGCATTTGTTGTTGGTAGAAAGAACCGCTATTTCTTCAGACACACCATCGGATGTCCTTTGGTTCAGGTGTGTTCCTAGTTGCTCATAGTATTATTGTTGATTTTATTGGCTGCATATAGAAAATTACCATTTACCTGGTTGGTGTTTCTTCATACTATAACCTGTGGCTTAGTTGTTTGCTCTTCGGTCTCAGGCTAACAAGTCTTTATGTCTTTGATGAGATTATATCCAATGTTGGAGATATGTGACTTCCAAGACCTAGTCCTAACTGCAGATTTGTATTGTTCACCTTTTGCCTTCAGGTTGTGTGGGACACAAGTAGAATGTGAATTGATATCACCAAGGTGGCTTGTATGTTCAGCCGGTATTGGTGGTGTTACAGTGGCAGGCTGCTATTTCAGTACATACCGGTGGCAGTCTTGAATAGTTTTTTTGGTTTTAGGGTGTTCATGTAGAAATACTGGTGACATCACTGTTGTAGGCTATCACTGCGTATGGTACTAGTGGCATCACTGTTTAAGGCGATCACTTCATATGGTGCTGCTGGCTATCACTGCCTATGGTATTGGCGGCATCACTGCTGTAGGCAGTACCAGTGCATATGGTACTGGTGACATCACTATGGTGGGCTATCACTGCATTAGGTACTGATTACATCACTGTGGTGGGCTATCACTGCATATGGTACTGGTGACATCACTTTGGTAGGCTATCACTGCATATGGTACTGGTGACATCACTGTGGAGGGCTGTCACTGGATATGGTACTGGTGACATCACTGTGGTAGGCTGTCACTGCATATGGTACTGGTGACATCACTGTGGTGGGCTATCACTACGGTGGGCTGTCACTGCATATGGTACTGGTGACATCACTGTGGTGGGCTATCACTACGGTGGGCTGTCACTGCATATGGTACTGGTGACATCATTGTGGTGGGCTATCACTACGGTGGGCTGTCACTGCATATGGTACTGGTGACATCACTGTGGTGGGCTATCGCTACGGTGGGCTGTCACTGCATATGGTACTGGTGACATCACTGTGGTGGGCTATCGCTGTATATGGTACTAGTGGCATCACTGCTGTAGGCTATTCTTGCATATGATACTGGTGGTATCACTGCTGTAGGCTATCCCTACATACGATACTGATGATATCACTGCTGTAGGCTATCGCTGCCTATGGTATTGGTGGCTTCCCTGCTGCAGACTGTTAGTGCAGTTGACACTAGTGGCACTGTGGCAGGCATTGAGGACCCATTCACACATATTTAGCCTCTGACTATAAATAGAACTCTTGCCAATTCTACGGATATTCCAAAAATTTCACATACTTAACAAGCCATAGAGAAGCTTTATTAAAAGCCTTCACTGACCTCTGTAGTTACAAGCACTGTGGAGCAAATTCCTCCTCAAAATTCACAGATGCGGTGAAGTTATTCAAGGTGTTCTCAGCACTCTGTTCTCCAATCTTCCTGTGCTCTTGTTCTCTGCATCTGTTAGAGATTTAGAAAGTTTGTTTTCTTTTCTGTATACTTTGAGAATTAATTGCTCCACTATGCCAGCACCTACAGAGGTCACTGACCGCTTGCGTTAAAGCTGATTTAGTGTTGGTTAAAGCTCAACCCGTGAGCAAATCTGCCCGATCCATCACTGCTACTTTTACAGGGTAATATCTGGGTTTATAAAGGCATTTGGTGCACACACAGTGGATTTATATCCTTTTATGGCTGTTGAGTAATATATTATATTTATATAAAAGATTTAGTGCCTGGAGTTCAGCTTTTTATAATGTATCCTGGTTCTATTCTACTGAGGATTGTAACTTGATTGCTTTATAATCCTGTTGGTTTCCTTCCCGTTGGAAGCCGGGGTTTTCTATTCTGTTCTCATATTCAGTAGAAACGATTGCTGCTTTTTGAAGCTTTGGGCTTTGCGACTCCTCATTCCACAGTGATGCCACCAAATCCTTTCTAAGTGATTGGGCTGAACAAATATTCATTGGGGTAAAGCCCGAGCCTGACTGCGACAAGTGCGCTCTTTAATATTACTTAATGGGATTTTTACTGATTTCTCTACAGTAATCTCTCAGTACCAATTGTGTTCATTTATCAGCAGTTTAAGATGTGGCCCATAATCGGAATCAACAGGACTATTACACTTTTTTTTTTTTTTTTTTTTTTTTTTTTTTTTTAGGGTTTTTTTCTTACTTTTTTAGGGTCTGTTTTAACACTCTAATATATAAGATGGGGAGCTTGTGTGCAACGGCCATCCTTCTGCTTATTCAGGCAGTTCAGCTAAAACAGAGTTTGTTCAGTCGAGCCAATTTCAAATTATTTAGTCCATCATTTGCTAAAATAAAATTATTTGTTATTTTATTATGTAATGAGGATGGTTTAGAACCCCTATCAAAGTTTTATTGCTGTCTCTCCTTTTTTCAGGAAACTACCCCTCACTGTTTGTCCCAATGACACTGCATGTTACCAGGCTGGGTAGTAAAGAGATCTCCATACAACAGACAGCAATAAAAGCATAATAGAGATTCTAATCCCACTCCTCTCATCCGAACTGATTTTAACCCCTCCCCCCCTCGATTTGAGGGATTCTAAACCCTTCATTGTCAGTTTAGCATATTCTAATCCCTGCCCTCTTCTAACTTTTCTTTATCAACCTTACAGAGAATACAACCCCTCCCCTCCTAACCAAACAAGTTTTAGCCCCTCCTCTTTCAACCGAAGACAGATTCGAACCCCACCCCTTTTGCCTCAGGAGACCCTAACCCCTCCCCTCTAAACCTTACAAATATTCTAATCCGTCCCCTCTCAACATTTACAGGGATTCTAACCTTTCCTTCTCAACCATACAGAGATTCAAATTCCTTCTCTCTTGAGCAAGATTTTAGCCCCTCCCCTCCTGACCTAACAGATTTTAACACCACCTCTCAACCTTACTTTGATTCTAACCCCTCCCCTTTCAACCTGACAGATTTGGACCCCTCCCCTCTCAACCTGACAGATTTGGACCCTCCCCTCTCATCTTGACAGATTTGGACCCCTCCCCTCTCATCTTGACAGATTTGGACCCCTTCCCTCTCATCCTGACAGATTTGGACCCCTCCCCTCTCATCCTGACAGATTTGGACCCCTCCCCTCTCATCCTGACAGATTTGGACCCCTCCCCTCTCATCCTGACAGATTTGGACCCCTCCCCTCTTATCCTGACAGATTTGGACCCCTCCCCTCTCATCCTGACAGATTTGGACCCCTCCCCTCTCAACCTGACAGATTTGGACCCCTCCCCTCTCAACCTGACAGATTTGGACCCCTCCCCTCTCAACCTGACAGATTTGGACCCCTCCCCTCTCAACCTGACAGATTTGGACCCCTCCCCTCTCAACCTGACAGATTTGGACCCCTCCCCTCTCAACCTGACAGATTTGGACCCCTCTCCTCTCAACCTGACAGATTTGGACCCCTCCCCTCTCATCCTGACAGATTTGGGCCCCTCCCCTCCTCTCAACCTGACAGATTTGGATCCCTCCCCTCCTCTCAACCTGACAGATTTGAACCCCTCCTTTCTAGCCCTTGCAGAGACCTCTCTTTCTCTGTCCAAAATTTAAAAAAAAAATTAGTTGTACTTGGACTTTTTCAGTTTTTGTCTTTGGATTTTCTTTTATTTTGATTCTGTTGAAAATTCCCAGACGTTACCCAATTAGTCATAGAGATTCAAAATATTTGTAGGCTAAAAAAAAATAGATTGGGGCTATGGGAATGTAAATTGGAAAGGGGGCTGTATATGGTCCAGAAAGTGAAAATAATAAAGGACGTTCACAGCCAGTATCCAGAGATAAAAATAATGGATCAGAAAATCTCTTCCACCTGAAGCTAAATGGTAAACACTGCTCTGAGGTCCGGTGTATACTCGGGGCAAGCTTTTTACAAGCTTCTTACAGCATTCATGAAGCCCACAAAGCAAATCTGCATTTTGCCCAAACTGCGTTTGGGAGAGCTGGGTTATCTTTGAGGGTAAAACTAAAAGCAGATTAGAACCTCTGTCAGTTTTTATTGCTGTCTGTGCCCCACGTTGGGGAGATTCGCCCCCTCTATTAGTCATTTTTACCATTTATCATTGAAAGTGAACGTAAAAGAAAATCCCAAATTTTGGGTTGTCCTCAGAACTGAAATGGAGGGGAAATTTTTTTCAATGGGGTCTCTTGTTCTGGTGACCTCGGTGACAACCCGGGATTTCCTCACTTCGGAGGGATTTCCTCTCCACTCCCTGTTTTGGCTAATTAGCTTGTTGGAGATCACACTGGACTGACTGGATTGGTCACTGCTCCTGAGTGGTTATTTGTGTGAGGGGGGGGGGAAGGAATGCCTTCTGGAGGATAGTGCCCAGTAATGGATGGTGGCGATGGGCCGTCTTATCTGTGCAACCTAAAGTCGTTTCAGCATGTAGACTTGAGTAAAAAGAAAGGAGCACCCAGTGTCCAGAGAAATGTGACTTCTAAAAAAAATATCGTTCATGGACCTTTTTTTAAAAATTAGCAACGTGAAGCCAACGCGTTTCGGGAGGAATAGGCTCCTCCCTTCTTTAGGGCTGTTCCTGCAGCAAGCAGGTTTGCTGCCTATACAAATAAAGCCCTACCATTCAGAAACCTTGATTCCCGCATAACCACTCATGGGAAGTGTTCCCACCAAATAGTATGCAGCAACAGCCCTGATGGAAGGGGGGGGGAGTGTATTCCCCCCAAAACGCGTTGGCTTGATGTACATGTTGCTAATTTTTTTTAATAAAGGCTTATGAACCATACTTTTAGAAGTCACGTTTTTCTGGACACCGGGCACTCCTTTCTTTTTATCTATGTTTTGGCTAATGGACAGGAAGTGAATGGGTATCTCCCCAGTAGGACACAGACAGACACACCCCGACAGGAGTTATAACCCGCCCTTACTCCAGAATGAAAAAATAAAAAAAACGAGTTTTGCTCTATGTTCTAATGCCTTTGTGAACTGGCCTTCATAGTGTATCTCTGGGTATAGAAAGAGTATGGCGGCCTTAGCCATCAATGGCCTAGTTATCTGATTCACAGGTTGTCTATGGCTTCTGTAATCTCCAATTCATCCCCCCCCCCCCCCCCCTTTTTTTTTTTTTTGCACCAACACATTTATTATAAAAAGAACACCCCTGTAAGTGATGGTTTCATTGTTCTATTAATTCCAGTAGTCTCGCCTGACAACCGAGACCACCTCTATGAATGATGTGATCTGAATGCATGCAGGCACGTCTGACGCTGAGTTTATTTGTGGTGGTTTTGTTGAAAATGTTGCCTTCGGGTTAAAATGTTGCGTGTCGATTTTGTAGCTACAGGTTTGTGTCAAAAGCCATTATCGACCATCTTCGGTCTTCAGCCGTTTTTTATAACAGTGCCTTCTAATTCACTGTCTGTGTATGTGTGTCTGTTAACATTGTGTATGTGATTCCTAGTTTTGTACGTGTATTTATATACCTGCACATATCTGGACGTCTGATGAGGTGTGTACATAAGTGCCAAATGTAAATTTATTTCTTTTTTTTTTGTACATTCCTGTAATTATTGAGATTTCCTCTAATATTGTATTGTATACTGTATGGTCTGGTACTGCAATCTTGATTGAATGCAAGGACAAGTGCTTTCCGAGTCTACAGAGAGCCTACTGTAGTTTTTATGTAGATTCTGCTTTGTGTGGGGGATTTTACTGTCTTTAAAAATGTTTAATAATAATTAAAGCTTTTGAAATTTAGGTATGGCAATTTTTACATTATCACACTGGTCCAGCTTGGACCAATGTAAGTATTAGGGATGCACCGATATATTAGCCGAAAATAGGGTAATCAGCGTTTTGCCGATAGAAACAAAAAGTCGCCAATAATGGCAAGCTCCGTCCCCTTGACAGAGGTGTCCTCTTGACGTCGGCGCCAGGAGGCGTCCCCTTGACGGAGGCACCAGGAGGCGTCCCCTTGACGTCGGCGCCTGGGGGCGTCCCCTTGACGGAGGCGTCCCCTTGATGTCAGCGCCAGGAGGCGTCCCCTTGACAGAGGCTTCCCTTGACGGAGGCGCCAGGAGGCTTCCCTTGACGTCCACGCCAGGAGGCGTCCCCTTGACGGAAACTTCCCTTGACGTCGGCGCCAGGAGGCTTCCCCTTGACGTCGGCGCCAGGAGGCTTCCCCTTGACGTCGGCGCCAGGAGGCTTCCCCTTGACGTCGGCGCCAGGAGGCTTCCCCTTGACGTCGGCGCCAGGAGGCGTCCCCTTGACGTCGGCGCCAGGAGGCGTCCCCTTGACGTCGGCGCCAGGAGGCGTCCCCTTGACGTCGGCGCCAGGAGGCGTCCCCTTGACGTCGGCGCCAGGAGGCGTCCCCTTGACGTCGGCGCCAGGAGGCGTCCCCTTGACGTCGGCGCCAGGAGGCGTCCCCTTGACGTCGGCGCCAGGAGGCGTCCCCTTGACGTCGGCGCCAGGAGGCGTCCCCTTGACGTCGGCGCCAGGAGGCGTCCCCTTGACGTCGGCGCCAGGAGGCGTCCCCTTGACGTCGGCGCCAGGAGGCGTCCCCTTGACGTCGGCGCCAGGAGGCGTCCCCTTGACGTCGGCGCCAGGAGGCGTCCCCTTGACGTCGGCGCCAGGAGGCGTCCCCTTGACGTCGGCGCCAGGAGGCGTCCCCTTGACGTCGGCGCCAGGAGGCGTCCCCTTGACGTCAATGTCCGTTTTTGGTTTCTGCACTGGAATTTTCATTTCTGTGCACCATTAGTAAGTATGTGCCCATACCCCTTGGATTCCCTCGGAGGCTAAAAATCACTGTAGGTAGGCACCACTACTACTGTGATCTCCACTTGCTCCTGGGTCCTATGCCAAGCGGCTGGCCTGCTGCTTACCGAACACAGGAGGTCTCTAATTTGACACCGGTGCCATTAAAGTTGAACTTCACTGCACCTAAGCACCAAAAAAACAATGTTTTAATTCCGTTTTATTATCCAAAGCAAACTCCTTTCCATCCGTCCATGTTTCCATGCTTTTATTTGAAAAACCCTCCCCTAGCATTTCTAGCAGTGGCCATCTTGCACCAGGGCTGATGATTCTGTAGCATTTACTTCCTGAAATCCATCTGTCTTAAGCTCAGGCAGGCAGGCAGGAAGGTGTGCTTAGTGGACAAAACTCCTCCTCCCTTCCTGAAAATTCCTGGGATGCATGACCTCATTTGCCTAGGCATGGAAACAAGGAAGCAGCTAAAGAAATGCCCTAAACTGCTAAAAAGGTCCATGTGTGCATGGGCACATTGGATAACATTAGGGGAGTTCACATACACTATATTGCCAAAAGTATTGGGACGCCTTTACACGCACATGAACTTTAATGACATCCCACTCTTAGTCCGTAGGGTTCAATATTGAGTTGGTCCACCCTTTGCAGCTATAACAACTTCTGGGAAGGCTGTCCACAAGATTTAGGAGTGTGTCTATGGGAATGTTTGACCATTCTTCCAGAAGAGCATTTGTGAGGTCAGGCACTGATGTTGAATGAGAAGGCCTGGCTCGCAGTCTCCGCTCTAATTCGTCCCAAAGGTGTTCTATCGGGTTAAGGTCAGGACTCTGTGCAGGCCAGTCAAGTTCCTCCACCCCAAACTTTCTCATCCATATCTTTATGGACTTTGCTTTGTGCAATGGTCCAAATCATTTGGTGGAGGGGGGATTTTGGTGTGGGGTTTTTTTTCAGGGGTTGGGCTTGGCCCTTTAGTTCCAGTGAAGGGAACTCTTAAGGCGTTGGCATACCAAGACCTTTTGGAAATTTTTCATGCTCCCAAATTTGTGGGAACAGTTTGGGGACGGCCCCTTCCTGTTTCAACATGACTGCGCACCAGTGCACAAAGCAAGGTCCATAAAGAAATGGATGAGCCAGTTTGGGGTGGAGGAACTTGACTGGCCTGACCTCAACCTGATGGAACACCTTTGGGATGAATTGGAGCAGAGACTGTGAGCCAGGCCTTCTCATCCAACATTAGTTCCTGACCTCACAAATGCACTTCTGGAAGAATGGTCAAACATTCCCATAGACACACTCCTAAACCTTGTGGACAGCCTTCCCAGAAGAGTTGAAGCTGTTCTAGCTGCAAAGGGTGGGCCAACTCAATATTGGACCCTACAGACTAAGACTGGGATGCCATTAAAGTTCATGTGCGTGTAAAGGCAGGTGTCCCAATACTTTTGGCAGTATAGTGTATATACATGCATTGATCCAAGATGGACCAGTGTAACTATGTAAAAATTGCCATACCTAAACTTCAGGTTTAAACGGCTTGGGTGGATCGTATTTTCGGCGGGTCCCTCGCAGACTAGCCACAGACATCACCAAACGTTTAATCACGTTTATAAGAAGAGGCACTTTCTAACCTTTTTAAATGCCAAAGATGTTTTGTTGTAAGTCATGGAAATATGACATTATTTCACTGTAAATGTTACTATTTTCACAAAAGGCCTTTGAAAACGATTGCCGAGGCTCCACAATGATTACTGCGTCTTGCAGGGTGCGCACGTTCAATGTCAATTTTGCGCTGTCTTAATAGCTGTAAGCTGCCACCTCTATTATATTCCGCTCTTCTACTTGGGCACCCAACTGCTGGTGTGATAATCCGTTCCAGACTTCACTGAGGGGAGGGGGGGGGGTTGATTAAATCTTTTTTCCTGGCTGTGTTTGCGAGCAGCTAAAGTCATGGTAGATACGGGGTCACTGCATACAGGTCTGTTAAGGGGGGGCACCCGCCGGGTATCCGATTCGACAAAATCCGCTGAAAACCGACGTATTGGGATACGTTCGCCATCCATCCAGTGGCTCGGATGACAATCTGATGGAAATGGACATGCAGCCCCAGTAGGAGCATTTAGGTTGGTGAAACCCTTGCAGAGGCTCTAAGGCCCCATTCACACCTGAGCGTAGCGTTTTTAGGCAGAAAGTCTCGCGATTTTACGGCAAATTTGTACAGGTCAAAAGATCACCAATGTAAAAAGCAGAAACATGCCCAAATCTGCCTAAAAAAAAAAAGTTCCAGAACTTGTTTGAGCATCAGGCCTTTTGGAGCTACTGGCTTCAGGCGTTTTGGAGTGGAGATGTGAACCATCTCCATAGAGAATAATTGATTTTTTTCCCCCTCCAGTGTTTTGTAGCTTGAGGCTTTAAGCTACAAAACGCTAAGGTGTGAACGAGGCCTAACTCTTTCTCGCTTCAAAAAGGAATAGGTTTTGTCTGGAGTTGGGATTTATTCTTCAGTGTGTCGGGGGATCTATTTATTATACTTCACTTCCTCCCTGTCTGCTCGTTGTCACGTCATGGATTTGAAAGGGTTCTACGCCATTCTTTAAAGAAAGCAGAGCTATGGTTTTTTAGTCTTTTTGTTTACACTCAATAGAAAATGTCTATCACTGGTAAATAGTTTAGTTTGGCATGATATTGGTGGTGTGGCGGACATTTTTTATAATTTCATGGCATTCTCAAAAGTAGAGCAGGCATCTAAATTTGTAGGGTGAAACCTGCTGTTGTGTAGACCGTATACTCTACACCAGGGGTCTCCCAACTTTCTAAGCAAAGGGCCAGTTTGCTGTCTGTCATACTTGAGGGGGGCCAGACTGTGGCCAGTGGGAGCAGAGAATGTCCTGGCATCAGTGGGCATAGAGTATGTCGCATCATTGGTTTGAATGGAAGGAAAAGTGCTCAATTGTTGGTATCAACGGATAGAAGTGTGTCCCATCAATTGGTGTCAGTGGGGAAGAATGGTGCCTCAATGATGGTGTCGGTGGGGAGAAACGGTGCCCAAATGATGGTGTCTGTGGGGAGGAATGGTGCTCCAATGATGGTGTCGGCGGGGAGGAATGGTGCCTCAATGATTGTGTTGGTGGGGATAAATGTTGCCCCAATGATGGTGTCGGTGGGGAGGAATGGTGCTCCAACGATGGTGTTGGTGGGGAGGAATGGTGCTCCAACGATGGTGTCGGTGGAGAGGAATGGTGCCCCAACGATGGTGTCGGTGGAGAGGAATGGTGCCCCAACGATGGTGTCGGTGGAGAGGAATGGTGCCCCAACGATGGTGTCGGTGGAGAGGAATGGTGCCCCAACGATGGTGTCGGTGGAGAGGAATGGTGCCCCAACGATGGTGTCGGTGGAGAGGAATGGTGCCCCAACGATGGTGTCGGTGGGGAGGAATGGTGCCCCAACGATGGTGTCGGTGGGGAGGAATGGTGCCCCAACGGTGGTGTCGGTGGAGAGGAATGGTGCCCCAACGATGGTGTCGGTGGGGAGGAATGGTGCCCCAACGATGGTGTCGGTATGGAGGAATGATATTGTTGGGGAGGAATGGTGCCCCAATGATGGTGGGGAGGATTGGTGCCCAAAGGTCCAGATGAGGATAAGCCAAGAGCCATATCTGGCCCCTGGGCCACAGTTTAGGAACCACTGACTATTACATCAAATGAATTAGCTGGAAGAGCTAAGAGGCTTTTTACACAAAGGCTTTGGATTGTACTAGAGCAGTTTGTACAGCAAGCTTTTCAACGCTTTTGCAGCTTAAGGGCTCTTTCACACCAGCTTTGCTGTCTGACGTGAGCTATCTGCATTTGGATCACTCTTTAGAGAGTGTTTGACAGAAGGTGGGGAGGCATTGTCTCTTTAGAGGACTTGGCATTACTTAGGGAAGTCTTCACGCAAATATACTCTGCCTGGGACCTTCCATTTCTCCAAAGCCACACATCGGGGCATTTTGATATTTGTTTGCATCAGGGCTGAGGGATCTTGAAAGGAGTACTAAGGTGAAACTAGCTGATAACACGTTCTCATTTCTCATTGCATCTTTTCCAGTGAATCAAAACTCAAATGGATCATCTGACTAAAAAACTACTGCTTTTACGAAACTCGGTAAACCCCTCGGTCCCTTTTTAAAATCTTTATTTTATCGCATATCCATTTTCAATACTAAATAAAGTTGATCTCCTTTTGGTAGAAGAAGACAGTTATGTTGTGCGCTGGCATCTCTGGTGCTTTCTCTCGCTGTTTGTTGTGTCCTCCGTATTCCATTATACTGTCCCAGGTTGTTGACAGTTTGCACTGTTGCTGCTGTTCTTGTACAGTTTATGTCCTCAGACTGTTGTTATATTGGAAGCTTTGTTTGGTTACTTACACTGTACAGTTTCTATTTTTTTTTTTTTTTTTATATTTTGAAAAAGCTAAGTGTCTTCGCAATTTGTATCACAGGTGCTTGTCACCTATACAAAAGTATTGTGAGCCGGTGCTCAGACAGTCTGTATACCTGGAGCTAATGCCCCTTGCTTCTGTAAGACTGCCACTCTCGGGCTCCTCCGAATCTGGGGAACCGAAATTTCAGGTGCATCCAAGGGAGGGTCTCGGCTAAGCTATCCAGGCAGACCTTTCGAAAAATGGTTCTTGGCGTGTGAGTCTGACCTTTTTGGGACTAGCGTGGCGCCCAGACCTAAATACATTTAAGGCCCCTTTCCCACTTGTGCGACTTGTCCTGCAACTTGGGACTGCAAAATCACATGACGTCCCGTATGATTTTCAATGAGTACCGTTCAGATCTGTGCGACTTTGGTCTGACTTTGATGCAACTTAAGGTCCATAGACCTCAAGATTACACAGGCATTGCGTCAACGTCACAGCAAAAATTGCGGCAAAGTTGCACGACTTTTGGGTTGCACAAGTGTGAAAGGGGCCTTAGAGTCCTGTCTGTCCAGCCTTGTCATTGATATTTGGCTGTGTGACCAGCTTGGCCTTCTAGAGAAGCCCTCTAACCACCCCCTTTTTGGCCAAACACTCCTGGAGGATCTTTGGAGCCTAAGCGTAGCTAATAAAAAAACCAAACAGAAAAATCAGCACAAGGGACATAAATTTACAGTAGGAATGGTTCTTGTGCTGATATCTCTTCTGTCAGTAGAAGTACTTCTCCACCCCCCTCACCCCTGTTGCCGTATTCTTCCAGTACCATCCTCCTGTCCTCCATTCAAGGACCCTGCAAATGTAGTATGGCTTCTATGAATGAAGCAGCTGGGTGGTCTAATCAGGTCCGCCTGAAAAATGGACAGGCGGGCACGATTGGTCCGCTTAAGTGAAAGAAGCCTAAAGTTACTGAATTGTGTTGAGCTGGAAGCTTTTTCAAAAAATTGGAATTCAAACCTAATCCTATTATTAAAAATGTTCTTTCCCCAATTCCTACTTATCCTGCCTACTTTGTATAAAAAAAGATCTGTCTCTACAGTGGAACCTCAGGTTACGAGCATAATCCGTTCCAGGAGTATGCTCGTAATCCAAAGTACTCGCATATCAAAGCGAGTTTTCCCATTGAAGTCAATGGAAACGAAAATAATTTGTTCAGCTTTGACTTCAATGGGATGCAATACCGCATGCGGCCAGAGGCAGGGGGGCGTCGGAGAGCCTCGGAAAAGGCCTGAGCACACTTCGTCTGACCTCGGCAAACCTCGGAAAGACTCCGTTCATGAGCCTTTCCAAGGTTTGCCGAGGTCAGCCGAACTGTCCTCGGGCCTTTCCGCGCATTTCCGAACGCTGACAATCGGCGCTGTTCGGCTCAGGCCCCCCCACCCCCTCAGACCAAAAGCGGTACTGCACGCCGCTTTTGGCCTGAATCCTGCTAGTTTTGCAAGACAACACTCGCAAACCGAGTTAGGATTTTTAGAAATACAGTGCTCTTTTTGTGAAAAGCTCGTTAACCGCGTTACTCGCAAACCAAGGTTCCACTGTACTTGATTTGGTTTTAGTGCACTCAGGTCCAGTCTTATGATCCTGCAGCTCCAGCTCTCCTATATCAGAGAGCAGCTGCTGCAGGGAGGAGGAGAGAGAGTGCAGACAACAGCTCCATGGGAGTCTGGATTCCCGATTATATAAACTGTTTTTTTTTATTTGGTCCACTGTGCTCCATCACGTGATCCTGCAGCTCCAACGTCCCTGATTCACTGAGCTGCTACTGCAGGGGGGAGGAGGGAGCGCCAACAACGACTGTATCATGGGAGCCTATGAGTGACGTCACGGCTCCCCGAATTCCCAGCCCTTGATGAACGCTCCGTGATGCAGGGGAGCTGGAGCAGCAGGATCACCTGACCCTGGACCAAGGACTAAAGGTAAGTATACAGAACTTTTTTTCTTTTTTTTTTTAACGCAGGATATGTAGGAGGGGGGGGGCAACGGAACACTTTTTTTTTTTTTCCAAATCATTGCTAGGCTTGAATTCTATTTTAAATATCATCTTCTCACAAAAGTATTTTAATTTTTGTTGAATTATTTAAAATATCTGTTCTGCCCTACGTTCTATACATGAAAATCAACCTCTAGATTGCGCCCCATCGGTCGATGTTCTGTGTTTAGCGCACACAGCTGGTAGTTTTTTTCTAAGTGTGACATGCGTTTATTAAGGAGACCATCGCATCGTTTATCTGAACGCTGAAATCAGGTTACGTGTAGCAGGTTACAGGTCCTCTTTGTGAAAGAATTGTTTCAAAGTATAATTATTGCTTAGTACAATCGTAAGGTGGCCATACACGTAGCGCTTTCTGGTCAATTTAGGTCCAAGTGATTGCAAACAAGCGATTAATATTTGTTTTTAAAAATTTGGACCAGTGCAATGCACATGGCGTGCACTATTCTATTGACTGAAAATATCAATTGAAAATGCAATGTATTAAATATGATCACTGAATTATGATTGGCTCTCCTGACACGCACAGATATGTGTTGGATGGGACAGAAGCTATCAACCTCAACCGGTCATCTTATTCAGGGGTCTCCAAACTACAGTGGGGGAAGCGAGATATGAGCCAGTGATTCTGATATAAAGGGGACTATAAGAGGTACTATGATGGGGTCTCTGACGCAAGGGGGGACTATGATGGGGTCTCTGACGCAAGGGGGGACTATGATGGGGTCTCTGACGCAAGGGGGGACTATGATGGGGTCTCTGACGCAAGGGGGGACTATGATGGGGTGTCTGACGCAAGGGGGGATTATGATGGGGTGTCTGACGCAAGGGGGGATTATGATGGGGTCTCTGACGCAAGGGGGACCATGATGGGGTCTCTGACGCAAGGGGGACCATGATGGGGTCTCTGACGCAAGGGGGACCATGATGGGGTCTCTGACGCAAGGGGGACCATGATGGGGTCTCTGACGCAAGGGGGACCATGATGGGGTCTCTGACGCAAGGGGGACCATGATGGGGTCTCTGACGCAAGGGGGACCATGATGGGGTCTCTGACGCAAGGGGGACCATGATGGGGTCTCTGACGCAAGGGAGACTATGATGGGGACCCTAATGTAAGGGGGACTATGATGAGTCTCTGATGTAAGGAGGGCTATCATGAGGACCTAGATATAAGGGGGGACTACGATGGGGTCTCTGAGGCAAGGGGGGCTATGATTGGGACCCTGACGCAAGGGGGGCTATGATTGGGACCCTGACGCAAGGGGGGCTATGATTGGGACCCTGACGCAAGGGGGGCTATGATTGGGACCCTGACGCAAGGGGGGCTATGATTGGGACCCTAAAGCAAGGGGGGCTATGATTGGGACCCTGACGCAAGGGGGGCTATGATTGGGACCCTGACGCAAGGGGGGCTATGATTGGGACCCTGACGCAAGGGGGACTATGATTGGGACCCTGGCGTAAGGGGGGCTGGCATAGGGTCTCTGATGTAAGGGGACTATGATGGGGTCAAGTTTATTTGGAATTTTTTGCTTTTATTTTATTGCGTTTTTTTTATTTTTTTAAGTTAAAAAAATACTTATTCATTAATTTAAATTGGATTCATTCATTTACATAACTTTTTTTTAGTACTGTAACATTTTGGAGACCCCCGATCTAAATCTATAGACAGCTCACCAACGAAATCAGATCTTTCATTTGCAATTTCTTTTATAATTCAGTTTGATCGTTTTTAGTTGCGTTTAAAATAAAGTGTACGATCGTATCGATACGTGTGTTGCCACCTTTTACATCTTCCAGGGCAAACTCACAACTGTGAGAACACAAGCCTATTGAAAATGGTAGAGACATAAAGTGAACCTGGAGGGGGCGCAATCTGGAAAAACTTGCAGTTCTAGCAGATGGCGGGAGCTTGACCCCTTTAATATTGTGACCTGATCCTGGGCCACTGTTAACCCCACCCATAGTCTGCATTGCATCCGCCCACTTTCTGGGTGGGCCCGGCCCACCCATAGTCTGCATCATAGTCTGCATTTCATCCGCCCACTTTCTGGGTGGGCCCGGCCCACCCATAGTCTACATCATAGTCTGCATTTCATCCGCCCACTTTCTGGGAGGGCCCGGCCCACCCATAGTCTACATCATAGTCTGCATTTCATCCGCCCACTTTCTGGGTGGGCCCGGCCCACCCATAGTCTGCATCATAGTCTGCATTGCATCCGCCCACTTTGAGTGGACCCACCCAAAAACACACCCACATTAACTAGGCTTGCCTCTATATATGCTGAGACTACCTACTCATGACCCAGATCCCCACAATAAATTCCTCATTCATGTACAATAATCCCAATTAGGTTAATGCCTTAATCCCAGGACACAACCACGGCGGCACAAGATGCAGGACCGCCCCATCAAATCTGGAACAATAGGCATATATGGTGGTGAATGGCCCTCTTGCCGCCATCTTGCAATGCAGAGCGGTTGTCTTGGCCATTGTTACCGAGAGGGGGGGGGGTTGAACTTCAGCTAATAAAAAGGACTTTAAGAAAGTATATAAACATTTTTAGGAGGGCTTCCTATTTCGTTACGGTCATGTGATGGTTTACGTTTTTGGGGTTGTATTCAATATGTGCTAAGAGAGATAACACAAATACTTATAAGTATAACATTTAATATAAGAAATGGCAAAAAAAAAATGAATACAAGTAATGACAAATAAAGATAATATTAGAAAATAGAACAAGAATAAAGATGCTGTTTTGACACGGAGTCCCACCCATGGTGGCGTGGCCGTTGCCCAGATTCAAACACAAGCCTAATGTCAGCTCTGATGTGAGTGTTCCAACTATAGTATGTAGGATTTGTGTGTGGAATGGCCAACTCCCTTTGCAAGCAACAATATGACCATCTAAGAAAAACGGAGCATTCCTGAAAGGAGATTAGTGGCCCGGCTTGTCCATATAGTTTGCAATGACATTCCTTTGGTATGAGTCGGCTAAGGTAACCAGACTTTGCCCTGTACGGCCCCTTAGCCAGGTTTACAGTTCATTATTCTGTATCCTCAACAATAATAAGTAAATATGTAATATGCCATTTCCTCATCACTTCCTGAATGCTGAAGGAGCAATTCCTGAAACGCAACGAACGTTCTGCTGTCCGTTATCTGCTAAAAATGCTCATGTATTCCAATTGTTTTCTTCTGCGGGTTCACTTTAAAATTTTACTCTCATTAGGAACACTTATATTGATCACTGTAAGTGCATCTTTTACTTGTGTGATTGCGTTTTGTGGGCAGGGCAAAAGATGTGGCTGGGAATATATGGGTGGAGCTAAAAAAAAAATGGAATGGGGGGGCGGGGCTAAAGAGATCGCTAGGAATATGTGGTTCCATCAGATCTGCCCGTTATGGGCAATTTTTGCAAATTTGCTTCCCCCCCACTTGACAAATTGTATAAAAACCTTAGTGAAGATGCTGGTCTCTTTCTAGGAAAATGGCGCCCTGATCCATTTAGCTATCAAATCCATTCTCTTGTTATCAAGGATTAGCTCCCTATAGAACGAATATTGGAGTCTTGGGCGGAGGCATTGATTGGTTGGATCACGTGCCAGCTTCTTATCACTCTTAAATGCGGCCATACCCTTTAAGTGGTCGTAAACCTCAGACATGAAATATGAACAAAGCATATCCCCCTGTATCAGGGATATGCAATTAGCGGACCTCCAGCTGTTGCAAAACTACAAGTCCCATCATGCCTCTGGGTGTCATGCTTGTGCCTGTCAGTCTTGTTATGCCTCATGGGACTTGTAGTTCTGAAACAGCTGGAGGTCCGCTAATTGCATATCCCTGCCCTATAGTCAGTGCTCTGGATTGAGACAAGTGCAAAGTGTCATTTCCTTTTTGCTCCCTCCTTCCTCTACTATCAGCACGAGTCACTTCTTCTGACGTGTTTTCCTGACACCAAGAGAAAGAAGGTGACAGCGGAGGGATCTCCAGCACACAGCCTGTGACTAAGGTCCCCAACGTACATACACACAGCGGGATGTGAGATGGGGACCTTAGATTGTAAACTCCTTAATGCTTTGTTTACACACGTGGTGCCCCCTGAAGAGTGGTCTGCCTTGGATCCCTCTTCAGAGGTCATTTCACGAGCAGTGAGGAGGTGTTTTATCGCTTCTTCACCGCCTGTTTTAACCCTTTCAGCTCCTCACCTGCGCGCACTGCACCTGCATACATTGCACGCGGTTTGCGGGGCGCCCGCATGTAATTGAACGGGTCACGTTGGGCAGGCAGTACTGCTTGCTGAACATGACATCATTTTTTGCCACACGGCATATGTACACCCCAGTGGGAACTGGTTAGGGGGGGGCAGCCTCACGTATCAACTCGGGCCTCGTGTATGCTTGCATTGCCCTCTTAAGAGCTAGCCGTGTTGAATCGCTCTTCAAAAGGCATTTGGCAAGAGGAAAAAAAAGGCATATTGCTTCCTCACCACCTGTTTCAACCCTTTAAACCAGGGGTCTCCAATAGATGGGCCTCCCGTTGTTCACGAACTACAATTCCCATCAATGCCTCATGGGATGTGTAGTTCCGCAACAGCTGGGGGGGCTGTAGTTTGGAGATCCCTGCTTTACACCCTTGCATGGAGTTGTGGGGTGCCCCCACTCGGTGTGAATGGGTCGCGTTCGCATGCGGTGTTGCGTCCTTAGCACAACAGCAAGGGATCATTTTTGTTTCGGCGTGACACAAAGCATTGCAGTTTATGCACATCACCCTCTGCTGCCTTTGCAGCTTAAAGGGGAGTTCCGCCCGCCCCCTTAAAAAAATAAGTCAGCAGCTACACATACTGTACCTGCTGACTTTTAACATTGGGACACTTACCTGTCCTGGAGTCCAGCGATGTCGGCACCGCAGCTGATGTTTACATCGGCTGGTCGGGTGCTGCTGCCACCGCCATTGCTGGTAAGGTAGCCCGGCGGTGTAGCCTTTCGGCTTCATGCCCGTGTCCCTTCTGTGCATGCGTGCTGCGCTCTCTTACTGACCCGGCAGAAGAGGAGGAAGAGGGGGGGGACCGAGCTGCTGATGTACTTCGCCGTGTTCTGGAAGTGGGGACAGGTACCTGTAAAAAAAAAATTAAACAGGTACCCGCTCCCCCCTCAAGAGGTGCCAGATGTGGCACCGGAGGGGGGGAGCAATCAGATAAGCGGAAGTTCCACTTTTGGTTAAAACTCCACTTTAAGGGGGAGGAGTAAATACATGGTTCAACTGCAAGCCTTTACTCTTTTACTTATCACACCCAACCACACTGAGTCTGAGCCTCAGGGTAGAGATCGATGTGAATGTATTGTGTGTAAAGCGGCCTGTAAAGCCAACGGGTTTCGGGTACTCCCCCCTCTTTCTTTATCAGGGCCCAAATGCTGATAAATACTGGACGATGGGTAGAAAGGTTCGAGGATTAGCGAAATGTCAGTGTTGGGGTATCAGTCTGACATTTTATACCAATCCTTAAACCTTTGCTCACATTTGTCCAGTAATTTTGCCTATCGCTGCCAGCATTTTAGGCCCTGATAAAGGGTTGTGAGGACCCGAAACCCGTTGGCTTTACCTATTGATCTTTTATGGAGTCAAATATACTAGACCTCACATAACCTTGTCCTTTACACAATAACGTGAGGTTTCCTCTTGAGTATGGAAAAACTCCTAGGGGTGGGGGTGATGCCATGTTTTTTTTTTTTTTTCAGTTTAGCCTTTAAACAGAACTGTGGGGGGTGGGGGGGGGTTCCGCACCGAAGTTACCTGAGACGTCCAAAAAAAAAAAAAATCGCCAGCAACCTCACAGAACCGTATGATCAATTTTTGAGCGTCGTCGGCCTTTTATGCAGTTCTAAATGTGATTGTATGCCAGTCTTTGGGCACTATAGATGTATATCTCACTGTACAGCATTTTTATTACTCTGTAAACGTTTTGCACTTTTTTTTTTTTTTTTAAAAAAAAGGTTTTATTTGAATTGATTTATTGATTGTAAAAAAATAAAATAAAAAAAATAATAAAAAAAAAAACTAAATTTCAGAGCAGCTGCAAATGTGCGTATGGAAGCGTTTGTGCGATGTACTACTGTCTATGCTTGTTGAAAACATTGAGATTTTATTATACTGAGCTACTTCATCGCTTCTGGGTGTTCTTGTACCTAATATAATGTACTGAAGTTTATAAACCAGGCTTGCTGACGCCACGGTTGGCTTTTTCAGTTTTTTTTTTTTTTTAGGCGGCCGCCGTCGTGGCAGCAAGCGAAAAACCTGTCATAGCGAAGAAACCTAATCAACTTGAATACATATTATATAACGTGTCTAAGGCTGGATCCAACACTATTTTGTTATGTTTTATGATGAAAATATGATGTTTTTTTTTTGTTTTTTATAAAAACTTTTTTTTTTTTTTTTTTCTGTTTTTTTCTTACTGAATGGTTGCACTTGATCGAACTGCTTGTCTGAATTAATATAGCAAAGTAATTTGACATGCAAGCTCCCTCATGTCCTGTTGTGTTTTATTAGCATTAAATAAATTGGATTTACCCCCAAAAAAGTCTCAATTGGTGATTGTCTTAAAGCAAATGTGTCAAACGCGAGGTCCCGCGGGCCGAAACCTGGTCCTCCAGGCCAATCCATGTTGGCCCTTGCACCTATCCTGCAGCTGCAGCAACCCTTCTCGTCTCCACCTCCACTTTGTCTCTGCAGAAGAGAGGAGGACTGAACTCCTCCGCCAGATCCTGCTCTTCTCCATGGCCTTGGGTCAAACAGAAGGCAAGGCCTCCAGGCCGAATTTGGCCCTCCAAGCCATTTCAAGTGGCCCTCCCACTGACACCCAATGATGGGGCACTGTTTCTCCCACTGATACCAATGATGGGGCACTGTTCCTCCCACTGATACCAATGATGGGGCACTAGTCCTCCCACTAACACCAATGATGGGGCACTATTCCTCCCACTAACACCAATGATGGGCTATGCTACTTCCAGCAGGACATTTTCTTCTCCTTCTGGCTACTGTCCAGGCCTCTAAGGTCTGAAGGATAGTGAACTGGCCATTTGTTTAAAAAGTTTGGGGACCCCCCCTTTTTAAAACATCAAAATGTGGGTCTGCTATTTTGGGCTTACCACCTTTCCTAATAAAAAATAAATAAAAAAAAAAAAGGTGAAAGGAATACTAAAGTACCTCCTAGCCCCGGCTTCCTTCCACTTTGTAGAGGCGGCTGTGACCTCGCTGCGTCTTACTGCCACCCTTTGGGAAAGCTGGGTACTGCACTTCACCAAGAATGCACTCAGGAGCACGTTCTTGTGGATTCCCAGCATTCCTGGAGGCAACAGAGGCAGAGGTAAGACTTGATTCATTTTTTTTTTTTTTTCTATTAAAATAAATGTTTTTTTTTCTGTTTCTTCCAGTTCTTTATTTGGGGGCGGAGGACCTGCAAAAAAAAAAAAAAAACTTGCATGTTAATGTATGGTCTGATATAAATGCACACCCTTCATTAGAATAGAAGCTGCTTGGAGAGGCTACAAAACATCTTCAACATTACAGAACGAGTCCAGCTGGATGTGACCAACTACTTCTAGATACATTATATTACCAAAAGTGACGTATGCAAAAAATGTGTACCAAAAAATGGCTCAATTGGCTGACAGCTGATCACATGGTAAGGGGGCGGGATCGGATCTGTGATCACCCGAGACTTGGTGATCGCATCGCGCGCAGCGTGTGCCCGCACAGGGGAGGACGTCCTATGACGATCTCCTGGAAATTGAGGTCCGCGCTGTGGCCGTCGTTCGGCTATGGCCCGGACCCCGAGTGGTTAAAACACTTCCTGCTGTATTTCTTCATAGTATTCCTACTTCCTCCTCCTCTTCCTCCGCGTGCGTCATTTCCGGCTTTGCGACGTCTCCTGCGGGTATGTGTGTCATCAATCCCAGGAGACAACCAGCATCGCCGGTGTGAAGCCGCTACCCATCAGAACATGCAACCGAAGTGACGTTGCGTCGAGGCCATCTTGGTACACCCGCGCTCGTCCGCAGTAAGCCTAGAGTTAGAAATCGGCAAGCGGACAGCTTATATATACTCTATTTTACTATACAAGCTGAGTTTACTGGTAAAAATAACATGCGAAAAGCAAGACTGCGGTGGGCGTATAAAGATGTCCGCTTGCCGACTTCTAACTCTAGGCTTACTGCGGGCGAGTGCGGGTGTACCAAGATGGCCGCGAAGCCAAAGGAACTTCCGTTGCATAGTCTGATGGGTAGTGGCCTTCTGACAGGACACCGGGTCGAAGCATCGAGAGCTCGAGAAGTGCATGCTGGGCATACAACATCACCATATCCCGGAAGAGACCGCTAGTGGGCGTCACATGTGCCCGCAGTAGAGATGGAAGCCCTTTGCAGAGCAAAAATAAACAGTAAGTCATTTTTAAAAAAGCGGGAATTGAGCGGCGATATGTTAAATGACATGGATTTAATGTTTTAATTTAGTGTAAAACAATGGATTATATAAAAAGAAATTTTAAAAAGTTTAGCTGCCAAAGGTGTACACATGCCGCAGCAGGAATTAAGCCCCCGTGTTGCTTTAGGTGGGTGCTGCCAATTGCGACCCATTCAAGTAAATGGGGCGACTCTGCAAGCGCCCCGCAACTGCATGCTTCTGCGGG
Organism: Lithobates clamitans; assembly: GCA_037952925.1. Taxonomy (NCBI): domain Eukaryota; kingdom Metazoa; phylum Chordata; class Amphibia; order Anura; family Ranidae; genus Lithobates; species Lithobates clamitans. The sequence continues at coordinate 50,208 of JBBGZY010001734.1, forward strand.
GTCCAAGGGGGTTAAAGCAGGTGGTGAGAAAGCAACACAATGCTACCTGCTTTAACCCTTTGTTTGCTGTACTGCACAAGGTTGCAGGGCATTTGCAGAGGGGCCTCATTCACTTGAATGGGTCATGCTTGGAAGGTGCTACACCCACCAACCACGACAGATATAAGACCCCTTTCACACTGGGGACCGCGTCAGCACTAAAGCGACGCTCGTTTTAGCAGCGCTTTTCTTTTTTCCCCCTCTGTCCCTCTTTCCCCCTCATTTGTCCCTCATTTTGGTCTGATCTATAGAGTTGTATATAAAATGCACTTTTTATCTTTCAAAAAGTGTTTCCCAGCGCTAAACCTTTCATCCAAGTTCTAAATTGCTGCATTTTTCTATTTTAAAGCCAATAATAAAGGAATAATAGTGGTAAAAAAAAAAAAAAAAGCACTTGTGGATTTGATTAACTTTAACTTTTTTGGGGGTTATTTCCCCTTTAAGGGGGTGTGGCAGGGGGGCGTGTCCTATGCCTACATACGTTTGCTAGTAGGTGTCCCTCATTCCCATCTCAAAATGTTGAGAGGTATGCGCTGGCGGGGCACTGGTAACCCCAAAGAAGGGGTTACAAATGCCCGTATTGGGGGCGCTTCCGAAGCGCTTTTGAAGGCGCTGCTCATTCATGTCAATGGGCAGGGCATTTTGGGAGCGCTAAATACAGCCGCTCCCCAAACCGCCCCAAAGTTGCTGCCTGCAGGACTTTTCCTAACGTCCCGCAAGCGCACCGCCCCGGTGTGAAAAGTCACACTGAAATGAATGGGAGGCGGTTTTCAGGCACTTTACGGGCGCTATTTTTAGTGCTGAAACGCCTGAAAACCTCCTTCAGTGTAAAAGGGGTCTTGCTGCGGCTGCGACATGTGTACACCCCCGGCTACTGCAGATAAACGGGGCGGGGGTGGTAAAAACGCATCTTAACTATGAGGTTTTGCCACATCCCCCCCCCCCCAAACTGCAAATGTAAATGAACCCTTACTGTTCTAAGCCCCCTGTAGGGCTGCTTTCACGTTGATGTGCTGCGGTTCACCTGCACTGCGGGCGCAGAACAGCGCATCTGCGACTTTCCTGGATTGGGGCTCTTTGCCATAGACTTCTGTCATATCCTGCAAGGTGTGGTGCAATTTCTGGAAGCTCACCAAAACTCCTTTGCATTCAGAAAGTGCACCAAACCCGCAGGATATAATAGAAGTCTATGGCTAAGCACAGGAAAGCTGCAGGTACACAGCGCTGCACCCGCGGTGTGGGTAACCGCAGCACATCACTGTGAAAGCAGCCCTATACTACGATGGCCGGTGTATTGCTTCACACTGACCTGAAGATCTCTTCTTTCCTGCTGCTGGCACCACTCTGGAGACCTCTACCTTGGATAAGAGGTGGAGTGTAATTTGAGTCCCTCCCCATGGGACAGGAGCCGGCGCTACAGAGGAGGCATCGGCTTGTGCGACTCCTACTACACCTCCAACTTTACAAGGAGTCCCTCTGCACTGCACTCTGCAATGGCGGGTCAGCAAGCCCAGACCGCCATCTACCTGGCCGCGGTCTAAGGGTTGCTGACCCTCCCCCCTGGCTATATACGTAAGAGGGGAGGGATGAATGAGGGGGAGGAGTTAAGTCCCGCTTTAACCACTTTCCCAACGTGCTGAATGACGGCTACAGCGGCCGGCCAGTTCTAGGAGGGCTTTATGTGACGTCCTCCCGCGATCACGTCTACTGCGCACCTCCGAGCTCATCACAGATCAGGGGCTCTTTACCATGTGATCAGCTGTGTCCAATCACGATGTAAACACAAGCCGGTTACATTCCTCTGCGGGGTGGAGAGCCGATAATCGGCTTGTGTAAAAGTGACGTATGTGCAGTGCCTTGAAAAAGTATTCACACCCCTTGAAATTTTCCACATTTTGTCATGTTACAACCCAAAAACGTAAATGTATTTTATTGGGATTTTATGTGATCGACCAACACAAAGTGGCACATAATTGTGAAGTGGAAGGAAAATGATAAATGGTTTTCAATTTTTTTTACAACTAAATATGTGAAAAGTGTGGGGGGGGGGACATTTATATTCAGCCCCCTTTACTCTGATACCCCTAACTAAAATCTAGTGGAACCAATTGTCTTCAGAAGTCACCTAATTAGTAAATAGAGTCCTCCTGTGTGTCATACGAAAACCTGTTAGACCCCTTTCACACCGAGGGCGTTTTGCAGGCGCTATAGCGTTAAAAATAGCGCCTGCAATCCGCCCTCAAACAGCTGCAGTATTGTCTCCCCCCGAGGGCTTTCACACCGGAGCGCTGCGCTGGCAGGACGGGAAAAAAAGTCCTGCCAGCAGCTTCTTTGGAGCGGTGAGGGAGCGGTGTGTTTACCGCTCCTCCACCGCTGCTCCCCATTGAAATCAATGGGGCAGCGCTGGGATACCGCCGGCAAAACGCCGCTATTGCGGCGCATTGCGGGCGGTTTTAACCCTTTCTCGGCCGCTAGCGGGGGGTAAAAGCGCCCCGCTAGCGGGCGAAATGCGCCGTTAATCCGACGGTAAAACGCCGCTAAAAATAGCGGCGTTTTACCGCCGACGCTATGGGCGGCCCTGTGTGAAAGGGCTCTTAGAGTCTGCAAAAGACTTGAGACTGGGGGGGAGGTTCACCTTCCAGCAGGACAACGACCCGAAACATACAGCCAGAGCTACAATGGAATGGTTTAGATCAAAGCATATTCATGTGTTAGAATGGCCCAGTCACAGTCCAGACCTAAATCACATTGAGAATCTGTGGCAAGACTTGAAAATTGCTGTTCACAGACGCTCTCCATATAATCTGACAGAGCTTGAGATATTTTGCAAAGAAGAATGGGCAAAAATGTCCCTCTCTAGATGTGCAAAGCTGGTAGAGACATCCCCAAAAAGACTTACAGCTGTAATTGCAGACAAAGGTGGTTCTACAAAGTATTGACTCCGGGGGGCGCCATACAAATGTACCCCCCCACACTTTTCACATATTTATTTGTAAAACATTTTGAAAACCATTTATCATTTTCCTTCCACTTCACAAATATGTGCCACTTTGTGTTGGTCTATCACATAAAATCCCAATAAAATACATTTATTTTATTTTTGGTTGTAACATGACAAAATGTGGAAGATTTCAAGGGGTGTGAATACTTTTTCAAGGCCCTGTATATGTGAACCTAGCCAAAGTGTACAGCATGCGCCCAGTGTTGGGGGGAGGGGCTGTGAAGTCAGGTGGGGGGAGGGGCTGTGCAGTCAGGTGGGGGGTGGGGTTGTGAAATCAGGTGGGGAGGGGCTGTGAAGTCAGGTGGGGGAGGGGCTGTGAAGTCAGGTGGGGAGGGGCTGTGAGGTCAGGTGGGGGAGGGGCTGTGCAGTCAGGTGGGGGGAGGGGCTGTGCAGTCAGGTGGGGGTGGGGTTGTGAAGTCAGGTGGGTGGGGCTGTGAGGTCAGGTGGGGGGTGGGGCTGTGAGGTCAGGTGGGGGGAGGGGCTATGAAGTCAGGTGGTTGGGGCTGTGAAGTCAGGTGGGGGTGGGGCTGTGAGATCAGGTGGGGGGTGGGGCTGTGAGGTCAGGTGGGGGGTGGGGCTGTGAAGTCAGGTGGGGGTGGGGCTGTGAAGTCAGGTGGGGGTGGGGGTGGGGCTGTGAAGTCAGGTGGGGGGTGGGGTGGGGCTGTGAAGTCAGGTGGGGGAGGGGCTGTGAAGTCAGGTGGGGGTGGGGCTGTGAAGCCAGGTGGGGGGGTGGGGCTGTGAAGTCAGGTGGGGGGAGGGGCTGTGAAGTCAGGTGGGGGAGGGGCTGTGAAGTCAGGTGGGGGGAGGGGCTGTGAAGTCAGGTGGGGGTGGGGCTGTGAAGTCAGGTGGGGGTGGGGCTGTGAAGTCAGGTGGGGGTGGGGCTGTGAGGTCAGGTGGGGAAGGGGCTGTGTAGTCAGGTGGGGGGAGGGGCTGTGAAGTCAGGTGGGGGTGGGGCTGTGAAGTCAGGTGGGGGTGGGGCTGTGAAGTCAGGTGGGGGTGGGGCTGTGAGGTCAGGTGGGGGGAGGGGCTGTGAAGTCAGGTGGGGGTGGGGCTGTGAAGTCAGGTGGGGGTGGGGCTGTGAAGTCAGGTGGGGGAGGGGCTGTAAAGTCAGGTGGAGGGAGGGGCTGTGAGGTCAGGTGGGGGGTGGGGCTGTGAGGTCAGGTGGGGGAGGGGCTGTGAAGTCAGGTGGGGGGAGGGGCTGTGAAGTCAGGTGGGGGGAGGGGCTGTGAAGTCAGGTGGGGGTGGGGCTGTGAAGTCAGGTGGGGGTGGGGCTGTGAAGTCAGGTGGGGGGAGGGGCTGTGAAGTCAGGTGGGGGTGGGGCTGTGAAGTCAGGTGGGGGTGGGGATGTGAAGTCAGGTGGGGGTGGGGCTGTGAAGTCAGGTGGGGGAGGGGCTGTGAGGTCAGGTGGGGGGTGGGGCTGTGAAGTCAGGTGGGGGGAGGGGCTGTGAAGTCAGGTGGGGGTGGGGCTGTGAGGTCAGGTGGGGGTGGGGCTGTGAAGTCAGGTGGGGGGAGGGGCTGTGAAGTCAGGTGGGGGTGGGGCTGTGAAGTCAGGTGGAGGTGGGGCTATGAAGTCAGGTGGGTGGGGCTGTGAAGTCAGGTGGGGGGTGGGCTGTGAAGTCAGGTGGGGGTGGGGCTGTGAAGTCAGGTGGGGGTGGGGCTGTGAGGTCAGGTGGGGGTGGGGCTGTGAAGTCAGGTGGGGGTGGGGCTGTGAAGTCAGGTGGGGGTGGGGCTGTGAAGTCAGGTGGGGGTGGGGCTGTGAAGTCAGGTGGGGGTGGGGCTGTGAGGTCAGGTGGGGGTGGGGCTGTGAAGTCAGGTGGGGGGAGGGGCTGTGAAGTCAGGTGGAGGTGGGGCTATGAAGTCAGGTGGGGGGTGGGGCTGTGAAGTCAGGTGGGGGTGGGGCTGTAAAGTCAGGTGGAGGGAGGGGCTGTGAAGTCAGGTGGGGGGTGGGGCTGTGAGGTCAGGTGGGGGAGGGGCTGTGAAGTCAGGTGGGGGGAGGGGCTGTGAAGTCAGGTGGGGGGAGGGGCTGTGAAGTCAGGTGGGGGTGGGGCTGTGAAGTCAGGTGGGGGTGGGGCTGTGAAGTCAGGTGGGGGTGGGGCTGTGAGGTCAGGTGGGGGAGGGGCTGTGTAGTCAGGTGGGGGTGGGGCTGTGAAGTCAGGTGGGGGAGGGGCTGTAAAGTCAGGTGGGGGGAGGGGCTGTGAGGTCAGGTGGGGGGTGGGGCTGTGAAGTCAGGTGGGGGGAGGGGCTGTGAAGTCAGGTGGGGGGAGGGGCTGTGAAGTCAGGTGGGGGTGGGGCTGTGAAGTCAGGTGGGGGGAGGGGCTGTGAAGTCAGGTGGGGGGAGGGGCTGTGAGGTCAGGTGGGGGGTGGGGCTGTGAAGTCAGGTGGGGGGAGGGGCTGTGAAGTCAGGTGGGGGGAGGGGCTGTGAAGTCAGGTGGGGGTGGGGCTGTGAAGTCAGGTGGGGGGAGGGGCTGTGAAGTCAGGTGGGGGTGGGGCTGTGGGGTCAGGTGGGGGAGGGGTTGTGTAGTCAGGTGGGGGGAGGGGCTGTGAGGTCAGGTGGGGGGTGGGGCTGTGAAGTCAGGTGGGGGAGGGGCTGTGAAGTCAGGTGGGGGAGGGGCTGTGAAGTCAGGTGGGGGTGGGGCTGTGAGGTCAGGTGGGGGGTGGGGCTGTGAAGTCAGGTGGGGGGTGGGGCTGTGAAGTCAGGTGGGGGAGGGGCTGTGTAGTCAGGTGGGGGTGGGGCTGTGAAGTCAGGTGGGGGTGGGGCTGTGAAGTCAGGTGGGGGGAGGGGCTGTGAAGTCAGGTGGGGGTGGGGCTGTGAAGTCAGGTGGGGGGAGGGGCTGTGAAGTCAGGTGGGGGTGGGGCTGTGAAGTCAGGTGGGGGGTGGGGCTGTGTAGTCAGGTGGGGGTGGGGCTGTGAAGTCAGGTGGGGGGAGGGGCTGTGTAGTCAGGTGGGGGTGGGGCTGTGAAGTCAGGTGGGGGGTGGGGCTGTGAGGTCAGGTGGGGGGAGGGGCTGTGAGGTCAGGTGGGGGTGGGGCTGTGAAGTCAGGTGGGGGGTGGGGCTGTGAAGTCAGGTGGGGGGTGGGGCTATCAGATCAGGATTATGATGGGTATGTTGTACTATACAGCAGCTGGTAGAGGAAGAATAATACGATATATGCCTCATATCCATTATAATATGTTATGTCACCATACATTATAATATAAATCATACACTGACACCAGAGGAGACAGGTTCTCTTCAATACAGACATCAGACCTAAGACAGAGAGAGAAGGCTCTGGATCTATAAAAGGCATGCTGGTATTTGTAGTTCCTCAGCCGCTGAGCGATCTCTGTAAGGTAAGAAGCGGATAGCACAGAATATACATGCGATGCAGCCATCTATCCGCTCTGTCCTGCAGAACGCATGCGTCCTTTACGGAGTAGGCGGGGCGCGCCTTCCAGGCAGCCCAGCCTGGGAGGCAGAGATTTTCTCAGCCGGCCACGCCCTCTCCATGAAACCCGCCCAGCGCATGTGACCGCTTGTCCGTCCGGCGGAAGTGACGTCTCCCTGTCAGGCGGTGCGGATTGGAAGGTGCTTGTTGTTGTGGAGGAGAGAGGAGAGAGCTGTGGTCGGTGTGATGGGGAAGAAGGACAAGTCTGATAGAGGTACACTGATGGGGGAGATCGCCCTACACTTCATCGTTCGCCCAGTGGAGACAGAGCAGTGCATGCTGGGAGCTGCAGTCACACAGTAGAAGCTGAGGCTCTGGGTGCCACATCATTGGCTGGAAAGTCAGAGCATGCTGGGAGTTGTAGTGTGTGAGGAGAGCCTGTCAGAGTATACAGGAGGGTGCTGTGTCACAGAGCAGGCTGAGGAGAGGCGGCAGTATACTGGAGAGCGAACTGTAAGAACATGCTGGGAGTTGTAGTGTCAGTGGAGGTGTCAGAGCATGCTGGGAGTTGTAGTGTCAGTGGAGGTGTCAGAGCATGCTGGGAGTTGTAGTGTCAGTAGAGGTGTCAGAGCATGCTGGGAGTTGTAGTGTCAGTAGAGGTGTCAGAGCATGCTGGGAGTTGTAGTGTCAGTAGAGGTGTCGGAGCATGCTGGGAGTTGTAGTGTCAGTAGAGGTGTCAGAGCATGCTGGGAGTTGTAGTGTCAGTAGAGGTGTCAGAGCATGCTGGGAGTTGTAGTGTCAGTGGAGGTGTCAGAGCATGCTGGGAGTTGTAGTGTCCCAGGGAGAGGTGTCAGAGCATGCTGGGAGTTGTAGTGTCCCAGGAGAGGTGTCAGAGCCTGCTGGGAGTTGTAGTGTCTCAGGAGAGGTGTCAGAGCATGCTCGGAGTTGTAGTGTCCCAGGAGAGGTGTCAGAGCATGCTGGGAGTTGTAGTGTCTCAGGGGGTCTTCATGTTATATAGTTTAATAGAGTTGCAGTGTCGGTGGGGGGGACTTGTCGGAAGTTGCAGTGTCGGGTGGGGGGGACACGTGGGAGTTGCAGTGTCGGGTGGGGGGGACACGTGGGGAGTTGCAGTGTCGGGTGGGGGGGACACGTGGGGAGTTGCAGTGTCGGGTGGGGGGGACACGTGGGGAGTTGCAGTGTCGGGTGGGGGGGACACGTGGGGAGTTGCAGTGTCGGGTGGGGGGGACACGTCGGGGAGTTGCAGTGTCGGGTGGGGGGGGACACGTCGGGAGTTGCAGTGTCGGGTGGGGGGGGACACGTCGGGAGTTGCAGTGTCGGGTGGGGGGGACACGACGGGAGTTGCAGTGTCGGGTGGGGGGGACACGTGGGGAGTTGCAGTGTCGGGTGGGGGGGACACGTGGGGAGTTGCAGTGTCGGGTGGGGGGGGACACGTCGGGAGTTGCAGTGTCGGGTGGGGGGGGACACGTCGGGAGTTGCAGTGTCGGGTGGGGGGGACACGACGGGAGTTGCAGTGTCGGGTGGGGGGGACACGTGGGAGTTGCAGTGTCGGGTGGGGGGACACGTGGGGAGTTGCAGTGTCGGGTGGGGGGGACACGTCGGGAGTTGCAGTGTCGGGTGGGAGGGGACACGTCGGGAGTTGCAGTGTCGGGTGGGGGGGGACACGTCGGGAGTTGCAGTGTCGGGTGGGGGGGGACACGTCGGGAGTTGCAGTGTCGGGTGGGGGGGGACACGTCGGGAGTTGCAGTGTCGGGTGGGGGGGACACGTCGGGAGTTGCAGTGTCGGGTGGGGGGGACACGTCGGGAGTTGCAGTGTCGGGTGGGGGGGACACGTCGGGAGTTGCAGTGTCGGGTGGGGGGACACGTCGGGCGTTGCAGTGTCAGGTGGGGGGACTTGTTGGGAGTTGCTGTGTCAGGTGGAGGTGGTGCGCGCCGGGAGTGTCGGGGGGTGGGGGGTGCAAGAGGTTGCAGTTTCAGGGAGGGGGTTGCAGTGTTGGGGGGGCTGGGCGCAGGCGGTGCCGGGAGTTGCGTTGAGCAGGAGATTAAACCATTTCTTTGAATAGCATCGGGATGTATTAATCCTCTGTCAGGTTTTTATTGCTGTGTCCCCGCTGGGTAGATTCTCCCCCTTTATTCTGGTGACTGTTATCACCCAAGACAGAAAGTGTTAGAATGTTCACAATGTCACTAGGAGATGTGAGGGGAAATCTTTCAGCGGGGGACACCTCTTCTGGCGACAACCACCCCAAGTGGTATTTTTTCACAATTTGTAAAAATTTCTTCTTACTTCCTGTTGTATCTCCTGGACAGGAAGTGCAGGGAAAAGAACTCTTCCCTACTCTATCCAAATCCAATGAAATCTTTGGCTATTCACACAACTTTACTGTCATTTTTCTTCTTTGTTCCAGACAAGAAAAAATTCAGGAAGCGCCACTATGACGAGGAGGACGATGATGACGATGAAGTCCCAGGCAATGACCACGAGTCCGTGCCGTCCGCGGCCGGGAAGCAGGTGGATGAAACCTCCCAAAAGGTGGACGAGTACGGAGCTAAAGATTACCGATCGCAGATGTCCCTGAAGATCGATCACTCCTCCCGTCCGCTGTGGGTGGTAGGTGTCAGAGGAAACGTAGGGACTGTCATGGCTGGCCTTTCCTTCACTCACCTCTCATGCTGACCTTCTTGGCTCAATATTCTGAGTCCCCGACACATCACTTACACTCAAAGTATCAGAGCCAATGGTTAAAATGAGAGCCAGAAGACGGGCATTTTCAGAAGGTCAGGACAGGGAGGACAGATCATATTGGCCCCATAAAGAATGAGGAAGGACATCTGGTTACAAAGGATGGGGAGATGGCAGAGGTATTGAATTTATTCTTCTCTTCAGTCTTCAAGAGGGAATCGGGGGGCTTCAGTAACCAAAACTGCAGTGTTTATCCTCATGACACATCACAGGAAGCACCTCCATGGTTAACAGAGGACAGAATTAGAAATAGACTTGAAAAACTTAACATTAATAAATCACCGGGACTGGATGGCTTGCACCCGAGGGTCCTTAAGGAACTCAGTCAAGTAATTGTCAATAAAAGTTAGGACCAATGGTCCGGCAGTCTACTGACTGGAATGGTACCAGCTGATTGGAGAAAAGCCAATGTAGCACCAATATTTAAAAAAGGGCCCAAAATACATCCCTGGGAATTACTAGTTAGCCTAACATCAATAGTATGTAAGGCAAACCGCTATTCTTTCACAATAACAAAAGTTTGAAATCTTTAACAAAGTTTGGTAAAATCCCTGCAATGTACATAGATCACCCAGAGGGGGAGGGTTTTTTTTTTTTTTTCTTATTAAAAGTGGAGTTACTCTTTAACTTCTTCAGATCTGCGCTATTGCCGAATGACGGCTACAGTGCGGACCTACTTTGCTGGGAGAACGTCAATAGACGTCCTCCCGTGCACAGGCGCGCGCCCGGCGCGCTCTGTGATCAGCGAGGTCTATGGGACTCGGCTGATCACTTTTCGGAGTAAGCGATCGATCCCGACCCACATGATCAGCTGTCAGCCAATGACAACTGATAATGTGCAGTAAACAGAGCAGGTAATCGGATATTATTTCTCCTCGCGCTGACAGCAGGAGGAGATAAAAAAAAAAGCCGATCACCGGCAGCTCTCAGAGGGACATCGGACCCGATCAAGGAGAGCTCCCGCCAGCTCATCTGTGCCCACCAGCCTATCACTGCCCACAGTGCCACCTATCAGTGTCACCAATCAGTGCCTCATCAACAGTGCCACCTACCAGTGCCCCTCAGTGCCACCTACCAGGGCTCATTAGTGCCGCTCATCAGTACCGCCTTATCTGTCCCGCCTCATCAGCGCATATCAATGAAGGAGAAAAGTTACCTATTTGCAATTATTATGAAACATTATTTTTTTTTTTTTAAATTTTCCATAATAATGGTGGTAGAAACCATCTACCTGCTTGCCCACCCTCCCCCCCCCCCACCCCCCACCCTATACACCATATTCTGATCTCCCATTGGACATCGGCATTCTCGTTTCATTTTTCTTTCTCTCCCCAGGCACCAGACGGGCACGTCTTCCTGGAAGCCTTCTCCCCGGTCTATAAATACGCCCAGGACTTCCTGGTGGCCATCTCTGAGCCGGTCTGCAGACCTCAGCATGTTCACGAGTATAAACTTACGGCATATTCGCTGTACGCCGCGGTTAGTGTGGGCCTCCAGACCAGCGACATCATAGAGTATTTGCAGAAGCTCAGCAAAACCGGAGTCCCGGAGGGAATCGTACAGTTCATCAAGGTGAGAGCGCCACCACCAACTGGGGGGGGGGGGGGTCCCTGGCTTGTTAGGTCTGACACTCTCGCATTGAGTGTTCAATGAAGGATGCTGGGAGGGTTTCTGGGTATTTTTGTTTTTTTTTCTTTCTCAACATTGCATGCTAGGTGGCTTCATTTTGTGGTTATAAATACATTTTACTAAGCCCCCTTTAACACTTATATGACTTGTCCCACGATTTTGGACTGCAAAATCGCATGACAAGTCATTCTCCATGATTTTGAATGACTATCATTCATATTGGCACGACTTTAAGACTTCAAAGTAGTTCCTGCACTACTTTTTTTCTGAAGTCGGATCATGCGACTTGTGCATAAAGGGGAACTCCACGCCAATTTTTTTTTTTTTTTTAAGAAAAAACTGGCATGGGTTCCCCCTTATGAGCATACTGGGCCCTTGCCCAAACATGCCGAGTGGGGTCCTCCCCAAAATCCATACCAGACCCTTATCTGAGCACCAGCCTGGCCGGTCAGGAAAAGGGGTGGGGACAAGCGAGCGCCCCCCTCCCTCCTGAGCCGTACCAGGCCGCATGCCCTCAACATGGGGGGGGTGGATGCGTGCCTTGGGGCAGGGGGGCGCCCTGCGGCCCCCCCCCACCCCAAAGCACCTTGCCCCCATGTTGATGAGGACAAGGGCCCCTTCCCTACAACCCTGCCCGTTGGTTGGGCGGAGGGGGGGTTATCGGAATCTGGGAGCCCCCTTTAATAAGGGGGCCCCCAGATCCCGGCTCCCCCCTATGTGAATGAGTATGGGGTACCCTTCGTACCCCTACCCATTCACCTGGAGGGAAAAAAGTGTCAATAAAAAAAAAACACACTAGACAGGTTTTTAAAGTAATTTTATTAGGCAGCTCCGGGGGTCTTCTTCCAACTTCTCCGCTCTCTTCTCCCGCTCTCCGATTCTTCTCCCGCTCTCTGGTGCCTTCTGCCGGGCTCCTCCGCTATCTTCTTCCAGCTCTTTTACTAGCGGTGGCCCAGTCTTCTCCGTCGTCTTCCTCCCTCTTCTTTTCTTCCGATGTTGACACGACGCTCCCTCCCGCTGTAATGCCATGTGCGTGGTGCGCAACAACTTATATAGGCATGGGGCGCGCTCGCTCGTCCCCACCCCCTTCCCTGTCCGGCCAGGCTGGTGCTCGGATAAGGGTCTGGTAGGGATTTTGCGGGGGACCTCATGCCACACGTTTTTTCGGGCCCGGAGGACCCAGTGTGCTCATGAAGGGGGAGTTCCCCCTAATCATTTGGTAGTCACGTCCCTGCTCATTGAAGTCGTACTGTAAGTCGTAGGGCAAAGTCGAATCCACAGTCATATAACTGTCTTGTCAAAATGGCGGACGTGAAATCGCGGCAAAATTGCGCTACTTTGGAGTAGCACAAGTGTGAAAGGGGCCTAAAGCTTCAGCTAGCAACCTCTTTTTCTGGTGACCCTGTTGCATACGGTTGACTGGTATTCCCCTATACAGACACATGTAAACAATGCATACTATGGATATTTTTGTACCATCTTTTTTATTTTTACCCTGCAATGTTTTGTGATGCTGACATTTGATTATTACTTTTCAATAAAGTTCTTACTTTGAAAAAAAAAAAAAAAGCTTCAGCTAGCAGTGTAAAAAGCTCATTCACAGAGGGGGCCTGGGGGGCAGTAAAACAGTAAAAACAGGCAGCCTAATCGCAGTGGGAGTGACACCCCGACCGCCCCCCCCCGATTTCTAACATTACTTGCTTTGCTTGATGGGACTGTAGCAAATACACACTGTAGAAGGATGTGTTTTGTTCATTTTTCATTTTTGAGATAAAAACCCCCCACAAAAAACGGGCATTATGGGGCAGCAGTAGCGCCTCCTGAATGCCTGATAACCGCTGGTATACTGCCCTCTGAAACTGATCCACTGCGGGTCACTTTTCAGAGGGCGGTAATCCTTTCTGCCAGTGTGAAGGAGCACTCATTTAGGATGAGTAAGTGTTTGTAAAGGCAGGTTTTTTTTTTTTTTTCATCTAAATGCATTCTGTACAATAAGATAAAAAAAAAAAAAACCTTCTGTGTGCAGCAGCCTCCCCTAATACTTACCTGAGCCCCATCTCCATCCAGCGATATTATTGCACGAGAGGCTCGGCTGTCCGGATACTCTCCCTCCTGATTGGACGAGACACACAGCGGGCGCCATTGGCTCCTGCTGCTGTCAATCAAAGTCAGTGAGCCAATGAGAAGAGAGGGGGGCCGAGCCTTACCTCCGTGTCTGAATGGACAGAGGGAGCTATGACTCGGCTCGGGTGCCCCCCCTCCTAGCAAGCTGCTTGCTGTGTGGGGCACTCGGCAGGAGGGAGGGGCCAGGAGCGCCGGTGAGGGACCTGAAAAGAGGAGGATGCGGGCTGCTCTGTGCAAAACCATTACACAGAGCAGGCAAGTGTAACATGTTTGTTTATTTTAAACCAAAAAAAAACAAAAACTTTAATCACCTTAATTGGCAAGGACTCCCAAGTTTGGCATTGGGGCTTTTTTACCATTTGTTTCCTTCCTCTGCAGCTCTGTACAGTCAGCTACGGGAAGGTGAAGCTGGTTCTGAAACACAACAGGTAAGTCCCCCTATTCTGATGTCATATTATAGATCTGATTCTGCAGAATTCTAAATTCAAATAACCCGATGTTCCCAAGATTCTAGGTAAGGAAGCCGGGTCAGGATAGGGAGAGTTCCAGATCCAGTAGTATTGGAGGAGACAGATTCTGGTCATGCTGATTCTCTCCATGATGCATGAACAAGCATGCGCATATGGAGTGTCCCGTAATCAAAAATACACATCGATCAATGAAACCAAATCCCGATGAAAGCCGAACCGTTGCCTCCCATGTAGCTCACAATGGGGAGGGTTTTATCAGCAGAGGCGGAGTGTTCTCAATCCAAAAGCCAGTGGGTGTGGCCAGCTGCTAATTGATAACTTATTCGTTTGTGACTCTGTGCCTAAAGTTTTTTTGCCTTATTCCCCCCCTCTAAGGTCACACAAATTCCCATTGTTCTACTCTGTGAAGTCCAACCCGTGCAGCTTACTGTAATGGGATGACAGCAATACTGCACTGCTTCTAAACTTAGAGCAGTGTTGTCACCTACAACCCCCCCCATGTTGGGTTTGTCTGGTACTAGAACAGGGGGGTCTCAAGCTGGTGGCCCTCCAGCTGTTGCAAAACTACAAGTCCCATGAAGCTTTGCAAGGCTTACAGTTACAAGCATGACTCCCACATGCAGAGGCATGATGGGACTTGTAGTTTCGCAACAGCTGGAGGGCCACCGGTTTGAGACCCCTGCTCTAGAGCCTGGGTCGGCAACCCGTCGATTGCGATCTACCTGTTAATCGCAGGAAGCCGATGGGCTGATCACAATCAGGGCTGTGTGCCAATGCAGTTACTCCCCCTTCGCTAGCAGAGAGGAGTGAGAGGCAGCACCGTGTTGGATGGAAGGCGGACCGAGAGCTGCTTTAGTTATCTTTGCAAGTTGCCTAGCAGGTGATTGGTTGCTAGGCGGTCCTTGCAACCAACCGTCAGCTTGTTAACATAAAAAGTTGGCTAAGGCAGCTCCTGGTCCCGCCCTCCATTCAGCACTGTGCTGCCTCTCGCTCCTCTGTAATGTACGAGCGATGAAAGGTAGGAGAGAGGAGCTACCTACAGCTGTTTGTTGGGAGCAACAGGGAAAACGGCTATAGAGGGGCAAAGGACACTAGCTACTGCTAGGAAGGTGCTGGGGGCAGAGCTGGGAAGCAGAAGCTGCAGAGTTTGGAGGAGGACCAGAGGAGGACTGAATTCTGCTGAATGCCAAGACTAGGGGAAGCACAGACGAGGAGAGGGTACTGCGGCTGCACAGAGAGGTGCAGGATCTGTAGGAGGGGGCTCTCTCCTCCTCTGCTGCCGACTGCTGAAAAAATATGGGGGGGTGGCAACAAGGGAGGTGCCACAGATGCAGGAGAGGCGTAAGGTCCACATGAAATGGCCTGGCGGGACAGATTTGGCCTGCAGGCCTTGTGTTTGACACATGTGGTATGAGGGTTTCTTACCATGCTCACACGTTCCCTTCTCAGGTACTTTGTAGAGAGCGCCCACCCGGAGGTCATCCAGGACCTCCTACAGGATTCTATCATACGAAGCTGCCGACTGCGCAATGAGGAGGGTGAGGACACCGAACTAATCACCGAGACCTTTACCAGCAAGTCAGCTGTAAGTGATGTCCATTGGCTGGTTCTCTTTATCCCCCGTCTAAATCGCTTCACCCCTTTTTATTTATAACTCTGCCCTTGGTGTTTACAGATCTCCAAGGCCAGTGACCCCGCCAGCGGACCCTCCACCTCCCAGGTTCCCGAGACACAGAACAAAACCGACATTCCTGCCGACTTGTTTGACTTTTATGAGCAAATGGACAAGGAGGAAGAGGAGGAGGAGGAAACGCAGACGGTCTCCTTTGAGGTCAAACAGGTAAAATTCTGTGGCAAATGGCAGCTCTTTTATGGCAGGAGTTGGTTCTGATTGGCTACAAGTTATTAAAGCCCTGCCCCCTTAACACCCTCACATCTAACAGAAAAAAAAATGTTAATGCCTAAGCACAATTTTACAACTTTGACATGTGTTAGTAAAACTGTACTTATCACCACAACTACTCTGTGCATCCAGGTGGATTATACCGCATTTATTTCAGTACAACTTGAGCTTTCGTTTGGTGGTAAATGGTAATATCTATCTATCTATCTATCTATCTATCTATCTATCTATCTATCTATCTATCTATCTATCTATCTATCTATCTATCCTCATAAGTTTACATACCCTGGCAGAATTTATGATTTCTTGGCCATTTTTCAGAGAATATGAATAACACAAACACTTTTCTTTCACTCATGGTTAATGTTTGGCTGAAGCCATTTATTATCAATCAACTGTGTTTACTCTTTTTAAATCATAATGGCAACAGAAACTACCCAAATGACCCTGATCAAAAGTTTACATACCCCAGTTCTTAATACCGTGTATTGCCCCCTTTAACATCAATGACAGCTTGAAGTCTTTTGTGGTATTTGTGGATGAGGCTCTTTATCTTCTTAGATGGTAAAGCTGCCCATTCCTCTTGGCAAAAAGCCTCCAGTTCCTGTAAATTCTTGGGCTGTCTTGTATGAACGGCACGTTTGAGATCTCCCCAGAGGGACTCAATGATATTGAGGTCAGGAGACTGAGATGGCCACTCCAGAACCTTCAGTTTAGTCTGCTGTAGCCAATGACAGGTCAACTTGGCCTTGTGTTTTGGATCATTGTCATGTTGGAATGTCCAAGTATGTCCCATGCGCAGCTTCCTGGCTGATGAATGCAAATGATCCTCCAGTATTGTTTGCATTCATCTTGCCATCAATTTTGACCAAATTTCCTGTGCCTTTGTAGCTCACACATCCCCAAAACATCAGCGATCCACCTCCACAGTAGGAATGGTGGACCTTTCATCATAGGCCTTGTTGACTCCTCTCCAAATGTAGTGTTTTATGGTTGTGGCCAAAAAGCTCAATTTTGGTCTCAACACTCCAAATGACTTTGTGTCAGAAGGTTTGAGGCTTGTCTCTGTGCTGTTTGGCGTATTGTAAGCGGGATACTTTGTGACATTTGCGTAGTAATGACTTTCTTCTGGCGACTCGACCATGCAGTCCATCTTTCTTCAAGTGCCCCCTTATTGTGCATCTTGAAATAACCACACCACATGTTTTCAGAGAGTCCTGTATTTCACCTGAAGTTATTTGTGGGTTTTTCTTTGCATCCCAAACAATTTTCCTGGCAGTTGTGGCTGAAATTTTAGTTGGTTTACCTGACCGTGGTTTGGTTTCAACAGAACCCCTCATTTTCCACTTCTTGGTTAGAGTTTGAACACTGCTGATTGGCATTCTCAATTCCTTGGATATCTTTTTATATCCCTTTCCTGTTTTATACAGTTCAACTACCTTTTCCCGCAGATCCTTTGACAATTCTTTTGCTTTCCCCATGACTCAGAATCCAGAAACGTCAGTGCAGCACTGGATGAAAGATGCAAGGGTCTGTCAGGAGTCCAGAAACTCGTTGACCTTTTATACACACATTCTCTGAAAAATATATATATAACATATAATATCATTTCTTGTTACTACCATAACCTACCACCAAAGAACAACCCAAAATAAATCCTCCTGCTCCTGACAATTGCAGTGATACCACATATGTGTATGTTTTTTGCTGTACCAGTAGTACAGTACAGAAACAATAGTGCAAAGTTTGCTTCCTTCCTTTTTTTTTTTTTTTCATACCTAAAAGACACTGACACTAAAAAAATAAAATTATAAAAAAAACTGCCCAAAATATACTGACCTTGACCTTTTGACTCTTACTTGACCCGAACACTTAACCCTGGCACTGACCTAGATCAAACCTTGAACTAGACCTCCTCTGTAACTCAATTTTAAAGCATAACATGTTTGGTATCTGTTTGCTCCACGTAACATAATTTTTCATATTTTACAAAAAAAATGTCATGTTTGAGGGTTACAAGTAATTTTCTAGCAAAAAATACTGTTTTAAATTTGTATACATAAAGTGCCAGAAAAGGCCTGGTCAGCAAGTGGTTAATGGGGAAAAAATACCCATAGTCTTCCTGTTGGAGAGACACGGGGGTACTTATCTTCTAACTTATGCATTTGGTATCGCTCCACCTGGGACAGGAACTTTTCCAAAGCCGGGTACACACTTGGAGCCCCTTTCACACTGAGGCGCTTGAAAACTGCGCATAAAACGCCAAATGCATTTGCAGCGGTTTTTATGTGCTTTTGAGGCGTTGGTGCGCTTTTTTTGAAGGTCATGTGACTCTAAAACTGCTTCAAGAACCGTTTTGAGGCGCTTTCCCATTCATTTCAATGGAGAGGGGGCGCTTTGGAGGTGCTCTTTTTAGCGCTCCAAAGATGCTTGCAGGAGTTTTTTTACACCTCCCCCACCAGCGCACCGCCCCAGTGTGAAAGCATTAATTGATTTTAATGGAAATAGGTTTTCGGAAGATTTTCAGGCGCTGTTTTTTTTTTTTTTTTTTTTTTTAGCGCCAAAAGTGCTTGAAAAATGCCTCAATGTAAAAGGGCTCTAAAAGTGTTTTTTTTTTTTTTTTTTTTCTTCGTTCAACCCACTGGGTTAAACGAACAAAACTTGACAGCTCCGGTTGGATCGCTATACTAACAGTCTGATGCTAGTACAGTGATCTCCCCCGCTTAGCTGTTGTCTTCTGACAGCGGGGGACAGCATTGGCTGATAGCACTGATCGGGGGTCGGCCGGCTGCTGTTCTTCCAGCATGCTTGTCCCATAGAAGCCGGCTTCTGTCAGACCAGTTGGCATACACAGGGGGCAGCATGTCAGCCGGTTTCTATTGAACCGGCCGATGTCTCCTAACATTCGGCCTGTGTGTAGTAAACATAACAGCCTACCGATGCTGGCAGAAGCTGAGGACACATGTATGTCCTCCCGTACTTGGGCCCCCCCCCCCCCCGGCGAGCAGGCTAAAGGACCAATCACAGCAGCCCCTTTACCAACACGATCAGCTGTCAGCCAAAGACAGCTGATCACGGAAGTAAACAGAAGCCGGTTACTGGCTTTTTTCTTAATTTTTTATTTTATTTTATTTTTTTCACACTGTCAGCATGAAAAAAGGAATAAAGCCTTCTGTTAGAGGGACATCCGCCCCTTAAGGGGCCAAGTGAAAATTCACATGCCTTCCAGTGCTGCAAATCTGTGCCCACCAGAGCCATCTATCAGTGCCCATCAGTACTGCTAATCATTGCCACCTATCGGTGCCTTCTGATCAGTGCCCACCCCAAGGTGATTAAATACCATCAAAGAAAGCTCTATTTGTGTGGAAAAAAAATATAAATATGTCATATGGGTACAGTGTTCTATGACCGAGCAATTGTCTTTCAAAGTGTGACAGCGCTGAGAGATAAAAAGTGGCCTGGGCAGGAAAAGGGGGATATAAGTGCGCTGTAAGGAAGTGGTTAAAGAATGGGATCTGATCCTTGCAATTACCTGCATTGGAAGGAATTGTTCGGTTGTATTGTGTTTTAAATCCTCCGATCTTTAGATGATACCAGCTAACATATGGTCATTATTAACAAATGATATCTAATAAAATATTTGGACTTTTTACTGTTTGTGAGATGCTGGTGACTTTGTTTGATGCTCTCTTTTGGCCAATAGGAACACATTGAGTTGCTCCAGAAACAATGTATCCATTTGGAGTATCCCTTATTGGCTGAATACGATTTCAGAAACGACACCATGAATCCCGACATTAACATCGACCTGAAACCCACCGCCGTCCTGCGCCCGTACCAGGAGAAAAGTCTGCGCAAGATGTTTGGCAACGGGCGCGCTCGTTCTGGCGTGATTGTCCTTCCTTGCGGTGAGAATTTGTATTATTGTGCTGGTGGCATGGCGTTTGGTCACATGGTCTCAGCTAGGGGGGGGGCCTGGCATTCAGGCAGAGATGATGTGTGGCCATTTTTGTTAAATTTGAGCTGCCCAAACTAGAGAATCGCCTGATGGAGGGACATGGGGCACCCTGGGCTGTGACCGAAGCGGAGAGCACAGAAATAAAGAGCTCCGCTTCAGTAGGGGCCACAAAGCATAATCCCTGTGCTGATTTCAGGAAATGTGGATAGGGTTAGGGCCGTGCTTCTACGTTAACATGCCCAGTTCTGAACGCCTTTTTCTTCTGGCAGGCAAAAAAACAGCGTTAAAAACTCGCCTAAAGCCACGTCTTTCAATTGCGTTTAGGTGCGTTTAGCCGTGCGTTTGGGAGTTCATTTCATTGGCCAGTATATTAAATAATTCAGGGCTTTCGAATGAAGTGCTAACCCTGCCTAAAGCCTAAAGCTTGGATACGTATACACATGTTTAGGTGTGTTTGGAGATTTTTTTTTTTATTTTTTTCAATTGACATGCTTTTCTCCTGAATACGCTGCCAATGTTTTTTTTTTTTTTTTTATGCTTCTAAACGCCTGTAAACACCTACATAGGCTAACATGGATGGGCGGTTTGAGGCAGAAAAACACATTAGCAGCGCTTTCGGGAAAGGAGCTTTTCGGCAGGGACAAAGAAAAAAAAAAAAGCTAAAGGGTATCTCCCTTTCGTGGAGGGAAAAAAGCAAATAAAAAATAATAAAATCTGATTCCTCTTGTATTGAATTGTATTGTACTTGTACTGTCTGCCCTAATGTTGTAAAGCGCTGCGTAAACTGTCGGCGCTATATAAATCCTGTATAATAATAATAATATTGTATATATATATAAATAATATACACACATATATAAAATTGCTAGACTAGTCATATTGTAATTGAATGTTTTTAAAAATGACCTTTCCGTTTTTAATCTGCAGCCGCTGTAAGAGAGTGCCCCATAGAAATGTCTTTTCCTGCTTGTGTGATTGGCTCGTTGTTTTTCCCACAAGTCTGCACTAAGAGTACAAGTCAGATTTTGGGCATCCCCCGCAACAAAAAATTTTACAACTCGGCTGTTATCCCGAAGGAGCGGGAGGGCACTTACGCCTTCTAGAGTGAGACTGGAAGGAAGGCGGAAACGGCTTTGATCGAGTCTCCTATGTGTAAACATGAAAGCATCGCCACTTCCGTTTCTACTTGGCTGCCAATGGCAGCGGTTTTTTAAAAAAATACAGTATTAAGAATTGCCGTTTTTTTGGCAATCTGGATACTTTGAAGTGCAAAGGAGAGATTTGGGGTCTTCCAGACCCCCCCGATCCCTCCATAAAGAGTACCTGTCGCCACCTATTACTGTCACAAGGGGTGTTTACAAGGGATGTTTACATTCCTTGTGACAGCAATAAAAGGGATGTAAAAAAATAAAAATAAATAAAATAAAAATTTTTTCTTTCTCGAACATCACGGGACACAGAGCCACAGTAATTACTGATGGGTTATATAGGTATCACTGGTGATTGGACACTGGCACACCCTATCAGGAAGTTCAACCCCCTATATAATCCCTCCCCCTTGCAGGGATACCTCAGTTTTTACGCCAGTGTCTTAGGTGATGGACGTGTAAAGATGTCCTGTGCTGAGCTCCAAAGGGAATATCCTAAGATCCTATACTGGGGCAAGCCAGGCGAACCGGATCCATTCAAAGTGTCTTTTCATGGCCGAATTGAATGGTACCCGGGCCTCGTGTCCGAAGAAACAAGGTTTTACCCGTAATGCTTCTCTTTTTAGAGAGCTGGACCCCGCAGATCAGAAAATGGCTTTAAACTTCCTAATTTCTGGCAAGGTGCTTTACGGTCCCAGAACTGTTGGATCCCCCTACTGATGGGGGCCCCAGTCTCTGACGGTTTTTTCAAACGGAGCCCACCGTGAGAGGTGAAGATTGGGTCTGTGTAAACGGCACCCTGCGGCTGGATAAGGTAAGAGGAGATTCCACAGAATTTTTGAGTTCTAGTGGTTTTTCTCCTTTAAGGTAAATGCATGCTATGCCTATTGTGACCACCGGGGGCTGCCAAGAGCACAAACCTACACATGCTGACTGACTGTCTCAGGTGTTCAAGTGCTGATTATGTCCCAGCATCTCAAAGCAGGCTGCAAGCAGGTAAGGTGGAAAGGGGGATTTCTCATGTTTGAATGTTCCCCCCCAGGCTAGAGAGGGGCCACAGGGGTCTAGAAAGTGGTTATACCACCCGGGCTCTGCGGCCTAATGGCCACCATCTCTGAATCTAGCCGTTCAGGCAGATCTTGTTACCAGCCTCCCTCCTTCCCCTCCCCCATCCCCAGCCTTTCTCCAGAAGCATGACAGGAGAGTCGGCAGTGCGGGAAGCGCTCGTTTTTTTCAAAACTCGAGGGGGGGGGGGGGCGGTAGAGGAGGGGGCAGGACGTCAGCACAGGTGCTTAGACTTCCACTCAGGCAGCTGCAGGCTATTAAAGGCACTCTGTACAGGTGCACTCAGCCTTCTGAGAGACACAGAGCTGACGGTCGCATGTAAGGTGGGACACAGGCATTCTCCTAGGCAGCATTTACTGAAGTAACACCAGACTGAGCATTGGGTAGCAAGGCTTTTAGCCAGACTACATCGCTCAGCGGGCAGTGTTCATTTGTATACCTCACACCTTGTTGCTTTGCACTATGGGTAGAAGAGGTTCAAGCACCCCAGGAACCAGAGACACTAGGGGATCTCGTTCAGGTTCTGAGGGCCCCCTGTCGGCAGCATCCTCCCCCCCTAAAGATGGGCCAGGGACGGCTAGCCAGGGAGAGCCATCGGGGTCAGGGGCTACACCTGCTTCTGGCACTTCAGCCCCTGTATATATTACACAAGAGGTTTTTTCCTCAACCATTAATGGTCTAGAGGAAAGATTAATGGCCGTGATTACGTCTTCACTTAGTGGAAGAAAACGCACTAGGCCTTCCTCTGTTCCCCAAGACCCTCAGACAGAGGAGCTCTGGGATAAAGGAGATGAATCCCTTTCAGAGGATCGGGATGGGACGGATGATTCCTCTTCGGGGGAATCAGGTGGAGAGGGACCCTCTGCGACTTCCCAAGAGGAGAAAGTCTTAGTGCAGATCCTCACTGGATTGGTCCGCTCCACATTTAAGTTGCCCATACCTGAAACTACTAAAGAATCCTCTTCTGCTTTGGGGTCACTGAAACCTTTCCAAGCAGCACATGCTTTTCCTGTTCATACTTTACTTGAAAAGCTCATTTATTCTGAGTGGGATCACCCAGACAAACGTTTTTTTTTTCCGCCGAGAAAGTTTTCAACACTTTATCCGATGGAAGAAAAGTTTATTAAAATGTGGGGAATACCGGCTATTGATGCCGCCATTTCCTCCGTAAATAATAGCCTGACTTGTCCTGTAGACAATGCTCAGATGCTCAGGGATCCTGTAGATAAAAGGATGGAATCCCTATTGAAGGATGTTTTCTCCTTAGCAGGATCAGTGGCCCAACCTGCAGTAGCAGCGATTGGAGTCTGTCAATACTTAAGAGACCATGTTAAGCAGGTCATCAAAGTATTACCTGAACAGCAGGCCCAGGGGTTTGCTAACCTTCCAGCGGCCTTATGCTTTGTGGTTGACGCCATTAGAGATTCTATCGTGCAAACCTCCCGTCTTTCACTGGGGTTGGTGCATATACGTAGAATCCTATGGTTGAAAAATTGGTCAGCCGAAGCACCATGTAAGAAGCTACTGGCTGGGTTTCCATTTCGTGGTGCAAGGTTGTTTGGAGAGGACTTGGATAACTATATCAAGAGAATCTCTTGTGGGAAAAGCACTCTCTTACCTGTCAAGAAGAAGAGTAAGCGTCCCTCTTTCAAACGGACTCTTTCCCCAGCGCCAGGGGCTTCAGCCTCCAGGCAGTCTCGACGGCCGCCTCCATTGGGGTCCAGAGACAAGAGTCAACCCCAGGGACAAAAGAAGTCCTGGGGAAAGAAGCCTACTAGGCAAAACACTAAGACCTCTGCATGAGGGGGCGCCCCCGCTCACTCGAGTGGGGGGAAGACTGCGACAGTCCTCAGAGCTCTGGCACGAGGACTTCCAGGACAGATGGGTAATCTCCACGGTAACCTTAGGGTACAAGCTGGAGTTTCAGGAATTCCCTTCTCCTCGGTTCCTCAGATCAAATGTTCCCAGAGACCCAGAGAAGAAGCAGTCGCTCCTTCTAGCGTTAGAGCGACTTTTGTCGCAGGAGGTCATTATGATAGTTCCCGCAAAGGACCAGGGATTGGGCTTCTATTCCAACCTTTTTACGGTCCAAAAGCCAAATGGGGATGTCAGGCCCATTTTGGACTTAAGGGATCTGAACCGATTCCTAAGGATTCAATCCTTCCGCATGGAATCAATTCGAACAGTAGTTCCCACCCTGCAGGGAGGAGAATTTCTGGCATCAATAGACATCAGAGATGCATATCTGCATGTGCCCATTTTTCCTGCTCATCAGAAGTTTCTGCGCTTCGAGGTAGGAGGGCGCCATTTCCAGTTTGTGGCTCTGCCTTTCGGGATAGCCACTGCACCTCGAGTGTTCACAAAGATCTTGGCTCCTCCTCTGACCAGATTAAGGGCTCAGGGTATAGCTGTCATAGCATACCTAGACGACCTGCTCTTGATAGACCGGTCGGTAGCCTCTTTGAATTGAAACTTGAGGACCACGGTCAGGTATCTAGAACACCTAGGTTGGATCCTCAACTTAGAAAAGTCTTTCCTAAAACCAGTAAGAAGACTGGAGTATTTAGGTCTGATTATAGATACAAGCCAGGAGAAAATATTTCTACCTCAGGCAAAGATCACTGCTTTGAGAGAGCTGATTCTGACAGTAAGGACCAAGAAGGGTCCCTCAGTCCGCCTTTGTATGAGGCTACTAGGGAAGATGGTGTCTTCATTCGAAGCAGTTCCCTATGCTCAGTTTCACTCAAGAATGCTGCAACACAGTATTCTGTCGACCTGGAACAAAAAGGTTCAGGCATTAGACTTTCCGATGCACCTGTCGCATGCGGTGCGTCAGAGCCTCAATTGGTGGCTCATACCCGAAAACCTGCAGAAGGGGAAATCCTTTCTACCGGTTACCTGGACGGTGGTAACAACAGATGCCAGTCTGTCAGGTTGGGGGGCAGTTCTGGAACAGGCTGCGGTCCAAGGGGTATGGTCCAAGACAAAGAGGACCTTATCCATCAACATTCTGGAGATCCGGGCGATACATCTAGCTCTAAAGGCCTGGACTATCAGGCTACAGGGTTGTCCGGTCAGGATCCAGTCCGACAATGCCACAGCAGTGGCTTATGTCAATCATCAGGGAGGCACCCGGAGCCGAGCTGCTCAAAAAGAGGTGAACCAGATCTTAGTCTGGGCAGAGATGCATGTGCCATGCATATCGGCAGTTTTCATCCCGGGAATAGAGAATTGGCAGGCGGACTATCTAAGTCGCCAGCAGTTACTTCCAGGGGAATGGTCTCTGCATCCCGACGTCTTTTGGGCCATATGCCAAAGATGGGGGGTTCCAGATGTAGATCTCTTTGCATCCCGATTCAACAAAAAGATAGACAGATTTGTGGCAAGGACAAAAGATCCTCTTGCATGCGGGACGGATGCGTTGGTGATTCCGTGGCATCGGTTCTCACTGATTTACGCATTCCCGCCTATTCTGCTACTACCACGACTCCTTCGCAGGATCAGACAGGAAAGGAAGTCGGTACTTTTGGTGGCCCCCGCTTGGCCCAGAAGGACTTGGTATGCGGAAATAGTAAGGATGACGGTAAGTCCCCCGTGGACACTACCAGTACGACCAGACCTGTTATCTCAAGGTCCAGTGTTCCATCCTGCCTTACAAATGCTAAATTTGACGGTTTGGCTATTGAGACCCACGTTCTGAAGAGTCGTGGGCTCTCAGGTCCTGTCATATCTACCTTGATTAATGCAAGGAAGCCAGCTTCCAGGATGATTTATCATAGAGTCTGGAAAGCTTATATAACCTGGTGTGAATCCAGAGGTTGGCATCCCAGGAAATATGTCATAGGTAGAATCCTTGATTTTCTACAATTGGGATTAGAAATGAAGCTGGCCTTGAGTACCATCAAGGGCCAGGTCTCTGCTTTATCAGTATTATTTCAGCGGCCACTTGCTTCGCATTCTTTGGTCCGAAACTTTATGCAGGGGGTGATGCATCTTAATCCTCCGGTTAAAGCGCCCCTAAACCCCTGGGACTTGAATTTGGTCCTGGCTGTGTTACAGAAACAGCCTTTTGAACCAATAAGTCAGATTCCTTTGGTCTTGTTGTCAAGGAAATTAATTTTTCTGGTGGCCATCTCTTCTGCTAGAAGAGTATCAGAATTAGCAGCTCTTTCCTGTAAGGAGCCTTATTTGATTATACACAAGGATAGAGTGGTACTACGCCCTCATCCTAGTTTTTTACCGAAGGTGGTTTCTGATTTTCATTTAAACCAAGACATTGTTCTACCTTCCTTTTTTCCAGATCCCTGTTCTCCGGAAGAGAGATCTCTACATTCGTTGGATGTAGTAAGAGCAGTTAAGGCCTATCTAGGGGCAACTACTCAGATCCGCAAGACGGATGTTTTGTTTGTACTGCCAGAGGGTCCCAATAGAGGACAGGCAGCGTCAAAAGCTACCATTTCTAAATGGATTCGACAGTTGATCATTCAAGCTTACGGTTTGAAACAGAAGATTCCTCCGTTTCAGATCAGGGCACATTCCACAAGGGCTATTGGTGCTTCTTGGGCAGTGCATCACCGGGCCTCTATGGCTCAAATCTGCAAGGCCGCAACCTGGTCTTCAGTTCATACATTCACCAGATTCTATCAGGTGGATGTGAGAAGGCATGAGGATATCGCCTTTGGGCGTAGTGTGCTGCAGGCAGCGGTACAGGGTCCTCAGGTCTGATTGCACCCTACTTGGTCGTGGTTCCCCCCCCTCAGGTAGCATTGCTCTGGGACATCCCATCAGTAATTACTGTGGCTCTGTGTCCCGTGATGTTCGAGAAAGAAAATAGGATTTTTAAAAACAGCTTACCTGTAAAATCCTTTTCTTTCGAAGGACATCACGGGACACAGAGGTCCCGCCCCTCTTCTAATACACTATATTGCTTGGCTACAAAACTGAGGTATCCCTGCAAGGGGGTGGGATTATATAGGGGGTTGAACTTCCTGATAGGGTGTGCCAGTGTCCAATCACCAGTGATACCTATATAACCCATCAGTAATTACTGTGGCTCTGTGTCCCGTGATGTCCTTCGAAAGAAAAGGATTTTACAGGTAAGCTGTTTTTAAAAATCCTATTTTTAGAGCCCCCCCGCAAACTCGCGCAGCAAAGAAAACGCCCGCATAAATCGCGCCCGCATTTGTTAACAGTGTTCAAATCACACATGTGAGGTATCGCTGCGATTGTCAGAGCGAGAGCAATAATTCTAGCACTGGACCTCCTCTGTAACTCTAACCTGGTAACTGTTAATTTTTTTTTTTAATTTTTTTTAAGCGTTGGCTATGGAGATTTTTAGGTACCGTAGTTTGTCGCCATTCCACAAGTGTGCGAAATTTCTAAGCATGACATGTTAGGTATCTATTTACTCGGCGTAATATCATCTTTCACATTATACAAAAAAATTGGGCTAACTTTACTGTTTAGTTTTTTTTAATTCATGAAATATGTTCTGTATATTTATTCTGTATATTATATATTTTATATATTATATATATAAAATATATATATATTATTATATATTATAATATATTATTCTAACAAATCTATCTAGATAGATCTCTAGATAAAATATAAAAAAAATATATATAGAGATATATATATATATATATATATATATATATATATATATATATATATATATATATATATATATATATATATATATATATATATATATATATATATATATAATTATAGATAGATCTATAGATAGATAGATATAGAGAGAGATATATATATATAGAGAGAGAGAGAGATATATTGATATTATAGATATATATATTATAGATAGATTTTAGCTTGTAAGCAACAAATGTCAGAAATAGTCTTAGACTATTACACATGTAAGTGTTAAAAAGAAAAAAACGATCCCAGAATTTTGGCTTCAACCACAAAGCTGCCATGATCTGGTTATATTTGCAGTTCAGTTACTAATGTTAAAATATGGAAAAAAACGTTTGGTAAATTTACGTGGACCTCCTGTGTGTTTACCAGGTGCGGGAAAGTCTCTGGTTGGCGTCACGGCCGCCTGTACCGTTCGGAAGAGGTGCCTCATTTTGGGGAACTCCGCTGTCTCCGTGGAGCAGTGGAAAGCGCAGTTCAAGATGTGGTCCACCATCGACGACAGCCAGATATGCCGCTTTACCTCCGACGCCAAGGACAAGCCCATCGGCTGCTCGATTGCCATCAGCACCTACTCCATGCTGGGACACACCACCAAGAGGTCTTGGGAGGCTGAGAGGGTGATGGAGTGGCTGAAAAGTCAGGAGTGGGGTCTGATGATTCTAGACGAGGTGCACACCATTCCAGGTAACTGGAGCAGACCTTCACCTTTAAAAAATGTCTTGTTGTCCTGCCCCCTTCACTTACCATTGGACCCCCCCACCCCTTTCCCGCTGTCGTCTGCCGACTCTTTAACCACTTCAGCCCTGGAGGATCCCCCCCCCCCCCCCCCCCACTTAATGACCAGGCCATTTTTTTTTTGCTATACAGCACTGCATCGCTTTAACTAACAGTTATGCGGTCGTGCGACATTGTACCAAAACAAAATTGATGTCTTTTTTTTTTTTTCCCCACAAACAGAACTTTCTTTTGGTGGTATTGAATTTTAAATTTTTTTACATTTTGTTATAATACATATCCCAATTTTTTTTTTTTTTTAATGTATTCATCAGTTTAGGCCAATATGTATTCTGCTACATATTTTTGGTAAAAAAAAAAAATCGCCATAAGCGTGTGATTGGTTTGCGCAAAAGTTGTAGCGTCTACATAATAGGGGATGGATTTAAGGACATTTTTATGGGTTTTACTGGTAATGGTGGGGATCAGCCTTTTTTTTTTTAGCGGGACTGCAATATTGCGGTGGAAAAAATCTGACCCTGAGCCCCCCTGGTTCACACAGACTGCGGGAATGAAATGGTGCGAGTTCGCCTGAACTCGCACCATTTCATTCCCGCCAGTCAGTCCCGATTTCGGGGGGCGATTTCAGAGACATCTGGGCGGGTTTCTGCACAGATGTCAATGGAAATCGCACCCCGAAATCACCAAAAGTAGTACAGAAACTACTTTAGGAAATCGGTGCAGAGCCGCAAATGGGACGGTGCCATTGCCAGCAATTGCCACCAATTTGGCATGTGACGTGACATGTCAAATCGCACCAGTGTGAACCAGGGCTTAGTGACACTTTTTGGTGACCAGTGACACCAATACAGCGATCAGTGCTATAAAAATGCACTGATCACTGTATAAATGTCACTGGTAGGGAAGGAGTTAACACTAGGGGGCGATCAAGGTGTTAAGTGTTCCCTGGAAGGTGTTTCTAACTGTCATGGTGGCCAGACTGACAGGAAGTAGAGAGTGATCGCTGTTCCTGATCACTAGGAACAGCTGATCTCTCTCCCCCTCCCCTGTCAGAATGGGGATCTTCCTTGTTTACATTCGCAGATCCCCGTTCTGCCTCTCTTCACAGCGATCGCGGGTGGCCGGCGGACATCGAGTCCGCCGGACCTGCGGGCGAGCTCCCGCGCCCGCTGTACCACATGCACAGACGGACGTAAAGGTACGTCGGTTTGCGCTGCCAAACCGCCTTGCCACAGTATGTATGCAGAAGGTGGTCTACAAGTGGTTAAGAGCTTCTTAATGCCGGGAGGTGGGCGTTTAGGTCATGTGACTGCTGCGATTGGCTGTCACAGGGGTAACGGGATCAAAGCTCCTGATTGCTGGTATGCGTCATGATTTTTATGATTCCCGCCGGTGTCTGTTCTGGGTATCGCACAGGGAACATGCTCTCGGCGCAGAAGAGTCTACATGGGGCCTCTCGGCGTTAAAGCCCACAAGCCGAGAGGCCCCCCCATATATGTCGGGGGGAAGAGGTTAACTAATGTGTTTTTCATCTAGGTGAAAATTACGTCCTCCACTTCCTGTACGCAAGTCTTGGAG
The DNA here is from genome assembly GCA_037952925.1 of Lithobates clamitans. Taxonomy (NCBI): domain Eukaryota; kingdom Metazoa; phylum Chordata; class Amphibia; order Anura; family Ranidae; genus Lithobates; species Lithobates clamitans. Next base: position 79,653 of record JBBGZY010001734.1, read on the forward strand.
TCATGTGACACATCTGTGCATGCATGGGTTTCCCATCTCTGCGCATGCGGGGCTTCTGAACATGCGCAGAAGCTCCGTATCCCCAGGGAGTGCTTTCTAACTGTGGAGGAGGTACTTTGACTGGAGGAAAACAGAGATCCATGTTCCTGCTTAGCAGGCACACAAGATCGCCATCTTCTCCCTCTCACAGAACGTCAATCTGCCTTGTTTACATAGGCAGCCCGCCGTTCTGCCTCTCCTGAGAACGATCGGCGGGTCCCAGCAGATGTTGGGTCCGCCGGACCCGCTGATTGGCTCCTGCCGTGTCCAATCACAGCGGAAGCTGGTCGCCAGTGGCGCGAGCCCCAGGCCCAATGAACGAAATCACGTACAGGTGTGTGATTTCACGCATGAGGGCCGCCCCGCTGCAGTATATCTGCATGGGGCGGTCCATAAGAGGTTAAGCTCATTTTTATAAATCTGCAGCTTTCATTCAAATAATGGCAGATGATCCTGCCATGAAAGGTCCTTGTTTAGGCACTTCCTGTTACAGGGTGACAGCACTCTCTCCCTGTCACCCAAGTGTGCCCCTGTAGTGTCGCCCAGTCACAAGGGGCTTCCAGTGGAGACTGCAAGTGGCCATTTCAACACACATTACGCAGGCATGGTACCAGGGTGGATTTGATTTCAATAGAGCCCATTTTAAATCAGGATTTTTAAAGAGAAACTGTCATCTCTGTCATGCAGCAGCTCCTCCTCTGACCCGCTGTTGACTCACCGACACTCCCATTCACTTTAATGGGACGGCTGGTGATGCGGCACAACAAGGTGAGGGACGTGGCGGCAGCACGTGAGGGATGCCCGCTAACAGGTGCTGCCATGATGGATCTGAAATGACAGGTGCTCTTTAAATGTAAGGACTTATTCTTGCTGGTAGTTAGAATCTTTAATATTTGCAAACAAAATGAAGGTTTCCTATTTAGAATAATAAGCTGTCAGGTCAGAAAAACAGCGATATCAGAACCGATTCAATCGTACAGTTTGTAGTGTACATAGATTTGCAAAACAATGAGATAAAGGAATATTCCTGAACTTTGCTTTATCTCGTGGTTACTGTGAAATTGTGTGAATGCATCAATGCAGGCAGTGCATGTTATCTCAGCTCGTAGAGCTTGGATTCATTGAATGAGTTTCCCAAAAATGTAAATATTGCAGAATATACAGCCTCATGCTACATAGCAAAGCTCCATTTCATGCTGAATAAACTCAATTATTAATGTATCTTAAATAGAAAACGATCTTTAGATAGACTTTTACTCCAAATGCATTTTATTCAAATAAATTTGATAAAAAAATCAAGAAAATCAGAATTTTTTTTTTTATTTTTTTTTTAATCATTAATTTATAACCACCCTGCATGGTACACTGCTTGCAGCCATCGCTGAATTGCATGTAGACAGTAAGTGGCAGCAAAGAGGCTGTAGTAGATGATCATTAGCACTGAGAAAAGGATTTGTGATTCACTGTAATTTATCAGAATATGTCATTCAGTTGTGGCTTTACATCTACTATAGTGTACATTCTATTTATATATAGATAGATAGATAGATAGATAGATAGATAGATAGATAGATAGATACATATAGAGCGAGAGAGAGATATCACCGATAGATCTATAGATAGATCTATCTATACCTATCTCTCTCTCTCTCTCTCTCTCTCTCTCTCTCTCTCTCTCTCTCTCTCTCTCTCTCTCTCTCTCTCTCTCTCTCTCTCTCTCTCTCTCTCTCTCTCTCTCTCTCTCTCTCTCTCTCTCTCTCTCTCTCTCTCTCTCTCTCTCTCTCTCTCTCTCTCTCTCTATATATATATATATATATATATATATATATATATATATATATATATATATATATAGTGTGTGTGTATAATTTTTTTTTTTTTTTTTTTCTATTCGCTTCCTCCAGCTAAGATGTTCCGTCGTGTCCTGACCATTGTCCAGGCGCACACCAAGCTCGGTCTCACCGCCACGCTGGTCCGTGAAGATGACAAAATTGTCGACTTAAATTTCCTAATTGGTCCCAAATTATACGAGGCCAACTGGATGGAGCTCCAGAACAACGGCTACATCGCTAAAGTGCAGTGCGCTGAGGTGAGTAGAATATAATGCATGTATATAATATCATTTTATTTTTTTTGTTTTGTTTTTTTTTACTTCTTCAGCTCCGGAAGATTTACCCCTCTCCGCCCCCGCCCCCCCCCCCTTCCTGACCAGGCCATTTTTTGCAATACGTTACTTTTGACTAACAATTGCGCGGTCGTGGGACGCTGTACCCAAATAAAATTGATGTCCTTTTTTTTTTTTTTTCCTCCGCAAATGGCGCTTTCTTTTGGTGGTATTTGATTACCTCTGTGATTTTTATTTTTTATTTTTTGCGCAATAAACAAAAAGACAGTTTTGAAAAAAACACAATTTTTTACATTCTGCTGTAAAACGCACCCAGTAAAAAAATTCAAAAAATTCAATTTCTTCATCAATTTAGGCCAATATGTATTCTGCTACATATTTTTAGTAAAAAAAAAAAAAAAAACTAAATAAAAAAATCGCAATAAGCGTATAATGATTGGTTTGCACAAAAGTTATAGCGTCTACAAACTATGGGTTAGATTTATGGAATTTTCTTTTTTTTTTTTTTTACTAGTAATGGCGGCGATCAGTGATTTCTAACAGGATTGCGGCGGGCAAATCTGATACCAAGTGACACTTTTTGGGGACCAGCGACACCAATACAGTGTTCAGTGCTAAAAAAAAAATGCACTGCCACTGTACTAATGACACTGGCAGGGAAGGGGTTAACATCAGGGGCGATCAAAGGGTAAAATGTGTCCCTAGGGAGGAAGCCCAGCACTAGTTCTACACCTGCAAATAGAAAATCCATATTGTTCGCTCTGCACAGTCTGCGAAAGAGGGATGGTGTAAATCTATTTTTTAATTCAGCTGTATAATTCTTGCTGTTACCATAACTTTTTTTTTTTTACAAATATAAGAACTTTATTGAAACATTCACATGTCAGTAACATAAAAATTACATGATATACAGTTGTGCTCATAAGTTTACGTACCCTGGCAGAATTTATGATTACTTGGCCATTTTTCAGAGAATATGAATGATAACACAAAAACTTTTCTCTCACTCATGGTTAGTGTTTGGCTGAAGCCATTTATTATCAATCAACTGTGTTTTACTCTTTTTAAATCATAATCACAACAGAAACTACCCAAATGACACTGATCAAAAGTTTACACACCCCAGTTCTTAATACCGTGTATTGCTCCCTTTAACATCAATGACAGCTTGAAGTCTTTTGTGGTATTTGTGGATGAGGCTCTTTATCTTCTCAGATGGTAAAGCTGCCCATTCCTCTTGGTAAAAAGCTTCCAGTTCCTGTAAATTCTTGGGCTGTCTTGTATGAATGGCACGTTTGAGATCTCCCCAGAGGGGATCAATGATATTGACGTCAGGAGACTGAGATGGCCACTCCAGACCCTTCACTTTATTCTGCTGTAGCCAATGACAGGTCAACTTGGCCTTGTGTTTTGGATCTTTGTCATGTTGGAATGTCCAAGTACATCCAATGCGCAGCTTCCTGGCTGATGAATGCAAATGTTCCTAAAGTATTTTTTGATAACATACTGCATTCATCTTGCCAGCAATTTTGACCAAATTTCCTGTGCCTTTGTAGCTCACACATCCCCAAAACATCAGCAATCCACCTCCATGTTTCACAGTAGGGATGGTGGACCTTTCATCAGAGGCCTTGTTGACTCCTCTCCAAATGTAGTGTTTATGGTTGTGACCAAAAATTTTGGTCTCATCCCTCCAAATGACTTTGTACCAGAAGGTTTGAGGGTTGTCTCTGAGCTGTTTGGCGTATTGTAAGCGGGATACTTTGTGACATTTGCATAGTAATGGCTTTCTTCTGGGGACTCAACCATGCAGCCCATCTTTCTTCGAGTGCCTCCTTATTGTGCATCTTAAAAACAGCCACACCACATATGTTTTCAGAGAGTCCTGTATTTCACCTGAAGTTATTTGTGGGTTTTTCTTTGCATCGCGAACAATTTTCCTGGCAGTTGTGGCTGAAATTCTAGTTGGTCTACCTGACCGTGGTTTGGTTTTAGCAGAACTCCTCATCTTCTACTTCTTGATTAGAGTTTGAACACTGCTGATTGGCATTCTCAATTCCTTGAATATCTTTTTATATCCCTTTCCTGTTTTACACAGTTCAACCACCTTTTCCCGCAGATCCTTTGACAATTCTTTTGGTTTCTCCATGACTCAGAATCCAGAAACGTCAGTGCAGCACTGGATGAAAGATGCAAGGGTCTGTCAGGAGCCCAGAAACTCATTGACCTTTTATACACACACTAATTACAAGCAAACAGATCACAGGTGAGGATGGTTACCTTTTAATAGCCATTCAAACCCCTTTGTGTCAACTTGTGTGCATGTTATCAGGCCAAAATCACCAGGGTATGTAAACTTTTGATCAGGGTCATTTGGGTAGTTTCTGTTGTCATTATGATTTAAAAAGAGTTAACACAGTTGACTGATAATAAATGGCTTCAGCCAAACACTAACCATGAGTGAAAAAAGTTTTTTGTGTTATCATTCATATTCTCTGAAAAATGGCCAAAAAATCATAAATTTTGCCAGGGTATGATCTCAATGCAGCTGGGACCAAAGTCACCAAGAAAACAATTGGCAACACACTACGCCATGAAGGACTGAAATCCTGCAGCGCCCGCAAAGTCCTCTTGCTCAAGAAAGCACAAGCACAGGCCGTCTGAAGTTTGCTAATGAATGTCTGAATGATTCAGAGGAGAACTGGGTGAAAGTGTTGTGGTCAGATGAGACCAAAATGGAGCTCTTTGGCATCAACTCAACTCACCATGTTTGGAGGAGGAGGAGGAATGCTGCCTGTGACCCCCAAGAACACCATCCCTACCGTCCAACATGGAGGTGGAGACATTATGTTTTGAGGGTGTTTTTCTGGTAAGGGGACAGGACAACTTCACCGCATCAAAGGGACGATGGAAGGGGCCATGTACCATCAAATCTTTGGTGAGAACCTCCTTCCTTCAGCCAAGGCATTATAAATGGGTCGTAGATGGGAATTCCAGCATGACAATGACCCAAAACACACGGCCAAAGGAAACAAAGAAGGGGCTAAAGAAGAAGCACATTAAGGTCCTGGAGTGGCCTAGCCAGTCTCCAGACCTTAATCCCATAGAAAACACGTGGAAGGAGCTGAAGGTTCGAGTTACCAAACGTCGATCTCAAAACCTTAATGATTTGGAGAGGATCTGCAAAGAGGAGCGGGACAAAATCCCTCCTGTAGATGTGTGCAAACCTGGTGGCCACCTGCAAGAAACGTCTAAATGCACAGAATAATCTCGCAAATGGTAGATACCATGACCATACTCCAACACTCGGGGCTTGACACTAAAGCCCGGTACACACTATTAGTTTAAAAACTGACGGCTCCGGTCGGAGCTGCTGTACTAACAGTCCAAAGTTAGTACAGCGATCTCACCTTCTGAGCTGTTGTGTTCTGACATGTTTGGGGGGTTCTCAGTCATTTTCTAGTGAAAAATCCGGATTTAAAATTATAACCTCTTAAGGACCGCCCCCCCCCCCCCAGATATACTGCGGCAGGGTGGCCCTCGTGCGCAAGATCACGTACCTGTACGTGATTTTGTAGAATACATATTGACTTTTTTTTTTTTTGGTTAATAGCGCAAAAAATTTAATCCGCAGGGTTGATCAATGACCACCAAAAGAAAGCTCTATTTGTGGGGAAAAAAGGACATGCATTATATTTGGGTAGAGCGTTGCATGACCACGCAAATGTCATTTAGAGCCTTTTCACACTGGACTTTCTCTTACCACTGTTTAAGCGCCGCTTTTCCGCCGCTAGCAGAGCGCTTTTAACCCCCCCCAAGAAGGGGTTAAAAGCACCCATGTTGCGGCGCTTCCGAAGCGATGGCCATGCATTCCATTGGGCAGGGGCCTTTTGGGAGCGCTGTATACAGGCGCTCCCAAACTGCCCCAAAAATGCTGGTGCAGGACTTTTTCGAACGTCCCGCAAGCGCACCGCCCCAGTGTGGCATGGGAGGCAGTTTTCAGGCTCCATTTCTAGCACTAAAATGCCTGAAAACTGCCTCAGTATGTGAGGGGTCTTAAAATAACGCAGTGCCGTATCGCAGAAAATGGCCTGGTCATGAAGGGGGGGGGGGTAAACCTTCCACAACTGAAGTGGTTAAACACAAAGTTCCAAAAAAGACCTGGTCTTAAAGTGGTTAAAAAAAAAAAAAAAGTGCTGATTATAATACTGCAAAAGACTGCACTGTCTGCTATCCCACCACCAGAGGGAGCCGCGTGTCTGCGCATTTCCGCCATTTGCAGCAGGTGTATGACCATGTTCTGGGAACTTTTTCCTGTATGCGGAGATTGGCTTTATTTTCTGTTTCTCAAGCTGTGTAATTGTAACGTTTCCAACGTCTCTCCAACCCCATTCCTTTCCACTCCGTATTAGTCCGTGTAAGGGCCGGCCAGCCGCCTATTGAGAAAGAATAAAAAATAGTTTTGTATGCCTGAGGGCCAAATGTAACTTTCTATTAGACCAGAGGCACCCTGGCATTGTATCCGGATGATCCGTCTGTTTATAATAAGAGTCTGGAAGCCGGCTTTGTGTTCCCATCGCAGGCCGGGCCGAGCGCCAGGAAAGTTTTTTTTTGTTTTTTTTTTAGGAACGGTCTACACCTGAGCTGGTAATATCACATAACCCCGGTGTGAGTACACAGAGCAGCCCTCCTTTGGTTAAATACAATCATTGTTTGAGGTTCACAGGCTTCTAACAGTCGTATACATGGGGAAGGATTACAAAAAAAAAATAGTCCCTTCCGTCTACTGATCTTACATGGGTGGGGAAGACCACAAATTATGCTGCTTGTGACAATCGGTGGATCATCTCATTTTTTTTTTAAAAGGCGTTTATTTTGGTTTTACATCAGAAAAACAACAGAGACGGACTGCAATTACAGATGTGTAAGTTGCACATAACAGAACCAATCACATACCCTGTTTCCCCAAAAATGTTTCAGGGTGATTGTCGGTGATGGCTGCAATATAAGCCCTACCCCCCCAAATAAGCCCTACCCTGTTTCCCTGAAAATAAGCCCTACCCTGAAAATAAGACCTACAAGGACTTTAACTAGGTCTTATTTGGGAGTTAGGGCTTATATTGCAGCCATCACCGACAATCAGGCTTAGGTCTTATTTTCGGGGAAACAGGGTAGTATGTAGAATGGATCAATTTTAACAGTCCATAGAAAACAAAAATACCCCAACAACAAACATTCACGCATTCATACTTCCACTCACTCAAGCCCTCAACACATACGACCCCGTAACAACAGTAGTGATCCAGGCATTGGATGTTTCATATAAGGCTATCTGTGATTATTAGTTTTGGCATCCTGCTGAACAGTGTTATTGGGTTATATTGGTGGAGGACTCACTGGGAGAGCTGTGAAGAAAGGACATCCCCCTACAAATGCTCAGACATCTACTCATGGTTGCCATATTTTGGTGAATTTCTTAGGGCATGCCCTACTTTTTTTTTTATTTTTATTTTTATTTTTTTTGTATATCAATTTAAATTTGGGGGGGACCCCATGAACAGTGCGGAAGAAGGCGTTGGCTGAAAGGGGGGCCCACATCCTTCCAGTGCAATAAGATGGTTTTACGTGCATAAAATAACAGTATACGTAGCAAAGTCCTGGCATGTGTACGAGGGACATGGTCATTAAGAATTCCTAAAAGTCCAACTTCCGGTGTGTGAGCTTTCGGTTGGTGAAGTTTGTGGTAAAAAAGAAAAAGCAAATCCTTCCGGAAGGTTGAAAGCTCCCAGAACACGTCCAGAACATGTGAAAAAAGTCAACAGCAATCATATCAAATCTAGCACATGCAATATCCCGTCCCAGACCCATCCGAACCAGCCTAGCTGGTGTGTAATGCAGGTGGTGTATAACCTTAAATTGTACCAGTAGGTCGGCAGTGCTAATTCTATCCTGAAAACATATCTCAGTTGCTTCTTCCCAGTCCTCTTCAGAAAGCTCAGGCATAAACAACAGCCATTTGCGATGAGAGTTCTGGAAAGGACCCGCTCCCACCAGCTGGAGGCGACCATAGAAGGTCGTCACCAGCTTGGCAATTTCCGGGAACGACAAAAGGTCTTTTAATAGACGATTCCATGAGCTCAATGGCCCAAACTGTGCCCGAATGGCGTATCCTAATAAAATATATTTGAAGAAGGATTTATTGTCCAGGCCATTATTAAGTCTGAATACATTTAACGGTAGTAAGGTATTCTCAACTATATGGGATAGGTGTGTAATTCCAAATCGACTCCACCATGTTGAGTCCGGGTGACTGAAGAGCTCAGAGAAGACCCAGAGAAGATTGTCAGTTTCCCCCTTCCCCCTCCAATACATTAAGCTAATCTCAACAGGGGAGAATCTGGAGCCACCAGATCTCCTCGATCTGTGGAGTTCGTCCCTTAGAGAGGTAGAAGGTCCAGAGAGGGTCAATAAAAGTGTTGTGGCAGGAGTTTGGGGGTCAGAGTGTAACCAAGCATGGACATAGGTGAATTGGGAAGCAAGGAAATAATTTCTTGAGTTTGGGCAGGCCAGGCCACCCGCGGCCTTCGCCGCCTGTAAGGAGGACCTGGCTATACGAGGTTGGCGACCATTCCAGACAAAGGAGGAAAGGGTGGAGTCTATTTTTGCAAAAGAAACATTTTAGTGAAAAAAAACTGGGGCAGCTTGAAAACAATAGAGGAATTTTTCATTTTAAATATGTTTATGCGACCAATTAGATTAAAGGGCAATGACGACCAGGTACGAAACCTATCCATCATCTGTTTGACTATAGGAGTGACATTAAGTTCTTCGTATTTAGAGAGATCAGCATATATTTGAATACCTAGGTATTTAAAGGAGGACGTTAATTGGATATGTGACCTTTGTAGATAATCAATAGGAAAGGGGGGGCTCTATGAGAAAAGCCTGAGACTTTTCCCAACCCACCTGAAGCCCCGAAGCCGCACCAAACTGCTCCGCAACATGCAGCAGTTTAGTAAATGAGCTCTCTCTACCGTCCAAGTATATAAGGGCATCGTCTGTGTAGAGAGAGATCTTCTCCTCTAATGGACCAGATCGAATGCCCCCCGACTGACTGACTGACGAATGTCTGACGTCTGTCGCACCGCCAGGGCCAACACCTCAATGGCCAATGCGAACAGAAGTGAAGAGAGAGGGCACCCCTGCCTGGTATCCCTCTTCAAGGAAAATGGTTCAGAGATATCTTTGTTGGTGCTGACTCTGGCCCTTGGGTCTGCATATAAAAATCAAGCCCACTGGACAAAGTGTGGACCAATACCCACCCGTGCCATAGCTTCCCAGAGGAAGGGCCAGCTCACAGTGTCAAAGGCTTTTAGCATGTCTAGGGATAGGACCAATCCACCACGTTTCGCATGTGCTGCACTATGGACAGGTAAATATAATCTACAAATGTTATCAAATGTGCTCCTGCCAGGCATAAAGCCGGACTGGTCCGGCGGTATGAGGGATAGAATGACCGTCTGAAGTCTACGGGCGAGTATTTTTGCTAGAATTTTGGCATTGTTATTTAAGAGGGATATGGGACAGTAGGACCCACACTGCAGCTTATGCTTTCCAGGTTTAGGTACGACAACAATGAGTGCTTCGTTCCTAGAGTCCGGAAGTTTCTCCAGCTTAAGAGAGTCTTGGAATGTCTTAAGGAGCCTGGGAGCCAATAATTCTATGTGTGTCTGATACCATGAGGGGAGGCTGTGCAGGCCTTGAGTTTTATTGGTTGGTAATGGGTGTATGGCCATAGTTACCTCATCTAGCGTAATAGGTTTATCTAAGAAAAGCTGCTGGTGGCTACTAAGCGCTGCAAAGTCAAGTGATTAAAAGAAACATAGAAAGGCTTGTTCTGAAGGAACAGATGTACTTTCGCATAGTGTGCTATAGAAATCTGCAAATAGTGCGTCAGTAGTAGTTGACCCGTCTGGGAGTTGAATTTCAGCAATCAAACTGTCTTGAAGGTTCGTATGGGCAAGATACGCAAGGAGCCTACAGTCGTCGTCCCCCCCCCCGCGCTCATGAATGCGAGCAGAAAGGTATAGTTGTTGCTTCCTGGTCAAGTCCACCACGTGAAGCTTCAGCGCCCAATGAGCGTCCGTCAGCATACCTCTAGTCTCAGAGGAGGTGCTACCCGTATGACGAGTATGTGCCTCCTATAACGACTTTTGGAGAGCTTCTTGCGTGGCCCGTCTGGCAAATCTGTATCGTTTAATGCGTGAAATATGAGCCCCTGACTGCCACCTTAAAGGGGTCCCAGACAGGGCCCCCGGCTGCAGAGTCAGTGTTGAAGGACCAGTAATTGGCCATGTCAGTCGGGGTGGACTCAGATTTCCGGCGTGGAGATCCAGAAAGGGCTGAGTCTCCAGGCCCGGAACGATGGTCTGTGGCCCACAGTCAAACCCACCTGGATAATAGAATGATCAGACACCGTCTGGGATAAATATGCTATGGACTGGACACGGGGTAAAAAGTCCCCCGTGGCCAGGGCATAGTCTTTTCTGGAGAGGGTTGCATAGGACCTGGACTGGCAGAACACTTTGTCATTCAGATATTTCCAGCGCCATAGGGCCACATATCCATAGGCACTGCACCACACACTAAACAATTTAGACTCAGACTGTAGAGGTTTAAACCTATCTAAGGCAGGCTGCAACACAGAGTTAAAATCCCCAAGGATGAGCATGGGACAGCTAGGTAAAGAAGCAAAATTCAGAGAACACTGCAGCCGTGACCGGAGGGGGGAGGTAAACCGTGACCAAAATGAGGGGAATTCCATGTACGGTTGCATGTAGGATAATATATTGCCCCTTAGGGTCCAGGATGACTTGGTGGCACAAGAAAGGTAACCCCTTGCAAATTAGGATCGCAACCCCCCGGGTATAGTTAGAATAAGTAGAGTGGTAGTTATGGGTCACCCAATGTTTTTTGAGGGCCAGAATTTTAGACCCTATGAGATGAGTTTCCTGAAGGCACAGAACATGGGGTTTGCTGTGCATCAGGGCCTCAAAGATAGACGCTCTTTTTAAATTTTAGAGTTCAGCCCGCAGATATTCCACGAACAAACGTTTACCTCAGACATGGGATAGATGTTGAAATCACTAGGGCAGGGGATAGGGGGGAATGAAGGGGCTCCTGCAGGGCTCCCCGTCTCCGGTCACAGCTACAGAAGGTCGTGAGGGTTGCAGTGCTGCAAAAACATAGATCCACACATACATCATACACACAACAATAAAACTATGTACAATACCATACTCATTACCCAGTGAGGGTAGCATTACCCCTGCCCAGCTCCAAAAAAAGGTGAGTGGGCCTATACCCCAAACTTGTACCATGGCCAGCAACAGGAAGTAAAAAAGATGTCAGAAAAACCAAAACAGTCATTGTTCAACAAATATCAGAGAGGAGGGGGGGGGGGGGGTGAACCCCAAGGGGGCTCAGGCCTGCTCAGAAACTGAGGGCCAGGTACTCTCCTGACAGAAGATGTGTATGATCAACCATACTTATCATTTAACAGAGCTTTAATGGTGATTAACAAGGGATAATTGGGGAAAAAGGGTCAGGGGAGGAAGAAGATTCAGTTTCTCCAGCTTTTCCAGCAAAATATGCAGACCTTCATCAGGCGGGTGGTTTAGGAGGGCGAGGTAGTGATTCCCACCAGGCCAGGGCATCCTGTGGGGATTGGGAAGAATTGGACTTTCCCCTGGTAGTCAGCCCAGGGGGGCAGCGGGTAACAGCATGGAGTATTGGATATCCTGCTCCGGGAGTTTCTGCTTGACACGCTGGTAACTGGCTCTTCGGTTACGGACTGTTGCAGAGGGACACCACGGCGTTGTTAATCTGAAGACTTTCCTTCCTCCTTGCAGCCCCCAAGATAGAAACACAATCCCTGTAGTTGAGGAAACTAATCACCACAGTACGTGGAGGGCGACCTTCGGGGGGGGGGGGGGCCCAGGGACATGGTGGGTCCTCTCAATCACAAAGCAGGGGGATAGTTGAGTGCGGCTAAATTCTTTACTCGAGCCAGCTTTCAAGGAAAGCTACGGGGTCAGATCCCTCCACCCATTATAGGAGACCAACCAGACGCAGGTCATTCCTGCGGAGACGGTTCTCGAGGTCATCAACCTTAGCCTCCAGGGTTGCAGTCTTCCCCCCATATGTATTAAGTTTAGGCAGGATGCGGTTAATGGTATCCTCTAGGTCACTAATACATTGCTCGGTCTCAGTAACCCGGCCACGTCGTTTTTGCATTCCTGCCACATGATTAAGTCAATCTTTAGCTCATCCACCTTCCCCATAAGGTCTGCATGGTTTACCTCTGACAGTGTAGGCTCCTTGAGGTCGCTTGCAGGGACATGGCCGGAGGGTCCGGAATCTCGGGAAAAGGCGGCGGGAAGGACGTCCTGGCTGTCTCCAAAGAGATCTGGAGGCTGGTGATGCGCTAGGCCAATGGATTGTATTGCGGCGGCCATCTTTCCAGGAGCGGGTGGTGAAGATGGTGGAGAATGGTCTCTTCACCCCAAGGTTTTTTAAGACCTTTTGTCAAAGGTGGGGGACAACACCGGATGTGATGCTCCTGGCTTCCAGGTTCAACAACCAACTGAGGTTTGTCTCCAGATGCAGGGATCCTCCAGCCTTCGTAGTGGATGCTCTGGTGACTCCATGGGTTCAGTTCAACCTGATCTACATTTTCCTTCTCCGATGCTTCTTCCTTGCCTACTCTGTAGAACTGTAATGAAAGACATTCCCATGGCTATAATTGCCTTCCAAGTTCTTCTGTTCCAAGAGGCCGGTTGGCCACCCTGCTTCTTGCTCGTTGGCTTTAAGACTTGGTTGTTGAAGCCCAGGGGCGTATCAGCCACTCCCCTTTGAGCTCTTAAAAGCTAGGATTTTCACAAAGTCTACCATCTCTCTTGGTAAGCGTATCTCTTTCAATGCGTGACAAGGAATATCCACCCCAGGAAGTTCTCGGAGTTGAATGTTGTCATTTTTCTCTAGTCTGGTCTATATCTGCGTTTTGGCCTTGAGTACCTTTTTTAAGGATCAAATCTTGGCTTTAGTGGTTCTTTTTCAGATTACGCTTGCTCTCACTCCTTAGTCAAAACCTTCATATAGGGCTTTACCCACATTGTTCCTGTGTTTTCCAGGGACTCCATGAGATTGTTACCTTGTTCTGTTGGTTCTTCAAAGTTTGGCCTTTGAATCATCAGGTATATTCCATTGTCTGTCCTTATAAGGCTAAGTTGCCTGTCTTGCCATCATCACTTCTGCAAGACAAGTTCCAGTGTTGGTTATCTTAACCTGTAAAAAAACCCTTACTTGTGCTACACAAGGGCAAGGTTGTTTTAAGACGCACGCACAGGTTTATCGCTTTGCTACAGCTCCCTTTTGGACAGTCTGACTCTGTCATTCCTGAAGGTCCCTCTAGAGTACCAGCAGCTTCTCATTCCACTTTTGCCAGGTGGATTTCACAGCTCATCATTCAAGTTTATGACCTCAAGGGCAAGTCTCTTAATTTCCTGTGAAATCAAACTTCACTAGATCAGTTAGTGCTACTTGGCATCAGGCAACTGTTTCTCAAATTTGCAAGATTTCCAACTGGTCTTCTGTTCATACCTTGGTTAAGTTCTGCTAGGTGGACTTCCATGCCTTAGCTAATGCTGGCTTCGGTGGTAAAGGTTCTTCGGGAGTTTATGTTGAGCCCTCCTTTGTGATCCTGTAGATTTTTGTGCCTCCACTTGTCAAAGCAGGGGAGATGTTTGTTAGCCATCTGGTGCCAGGCATTTCAGATGTTTAAATCTAGAACATTGTATCTGATATCTACAAACTGTAATTTTGATCTTTGACTAACCCATTTTCATGTCACACTTGCCGACATTCCTGCAAAGGTTGGCAGACCTTCACATTGCTCTAGTGGAGCTCTTCTCTCAAGGGCTCGTAGCCTTTATTATAGAAAAGGAAAGGTCTCAAAATTTCGGAATGTTAAGACTCTGCAGTCAAGGAGCCAACTCTCTCTCATGAAGGTCTTGGGCCTAATGCTGTCTTCCTTAAGACTTTTATGTATGGTCATTTTCAGACCATTGCAACTCAAGATTCTGACAGCATGGGAAGAAAGGGTCCAATCTCTGGAATGTCCCATAGTATAACTAAATACTCATCCTGTGTCTGGTGTGTACAATTTTAAGATTTTTTTTTTTACTTTTCTTTATGGGACACAGGTTCCTCCCCTCTGTTTTTATGATCCACTCCTTCTATTACCTGAGGCTTTCTGTGAGTGGTAGGGCTTATACTGGGCAGTCCTTTACCGCTTTTTGTCATCTTGAAGGTGGCAACATACCCCATTATACCTGAATACTCCATCTTGTTCCTTGTAAAGTCCTCAAAGAAAAAGATATTTTATGGTAAGTCAAAAATGCGATTTTTAGATTGTTGATTAAAAACTCCACACTAAATACTTCAAGCTCCAGGTTAGCACCACTGAAAGCTTGGGTACAAATTTATTGGTATTGTAATAAATGATTGTTATATAAATAGGTGGCTTACCATAAAACGGTTGTGTTTTGTTTGTTTTATTGTGTTTTTGTTTTTTATTGCTTTGAGGTTAGCTTGAATGGTTTTCCTTTTTTATTCCAGTCCTTTCATTCTTCTATTTAGTTTATTTCCCTTTTTTTTTTTTTTCCTTGTTGTGCTTTTTCTTTTCCCTTGCATGTTAATCTGCCTTTTCTGTTTCTATTTGTTTTGGTTTTTCGCTCCATTCTGCGTTTCTGAAAACATTGTAATCGCATCTTCAGTCGCCATTCCAAGTTAAGCTCCTGAAAGCCGTGATTAAGATATTTATTTTCTCCGCCACCCAGAAAGTCCGTTACCGCTGTAGAAAACTTTTTTTATTGTCCCCCCCCCGCACTCGTCTTCCATCCCCAATTAGGCGATTGCCGGCTTCTATTCAGCCACATCCTCTCCCGTACAAATTAAACCGTTGTGCCCTGGATGTCCGCCCGACTTCCGTTAACCAAGCCGTGCTCCCTGCCTTTGTCTTCCCCTCCGCAGGTCTGGTGCCCTATGTCACCCGAGTTCTACCGAGAATACGTGGCCATCAAGTCAAAGAAGCGCATTCTTTTCTACACCATGAACCCAAACAAATTTCGAGCTTGCCAGTTCCTGATTAAGTTCCACGAGAGAAGGAATGACAAAATAATGGTGTTTGCCGACAATGTCTTTGCGCTGAAGGAGTACGCCATCCGACTGAACAAGTAAGTGGACCTGCATCTCAACGAGGTTCGGGGATTTGCAAGCCGTTATATCCATGAATAGACACTTTGTATTTTTAGGCATCTGCTTCAAGGGGGGGGGGTTCCTGTGTTGGCTGCCAGTCCTCCTGGTGGTGGAAGGCAGAAGGATTTTATTTTTGCCTGAGATTCGCAGGCTGTCATTCACTTTGCAAGAAAAGCCCTAACAACCAATTTGGGAAATCTGAATTTCCTTTTTTTTTTTTTTTGTTTTGAGCTATAAATAGGAGCCGCGGCTACCGCTGGTTTTTATAAGGAAAGTAGAACGCTCAATTGTCTATTTTAAATGCCATTATTCTATTTAAAGGTTGCCAGCAGTGTGGTCAACAAGATGTAATTAGATGGAGCAAATGTTTTATAAGCACGCCCGTCAGTCTCCCAGGGTTTAATTGGCCGTCAGTAGCGTGGCCAGTCTGAAGGGGTTTTTATAGGCAGCGTTGTTGCTAGTCTGGGCTAAAAAGCTGAACACCAGGTAATAGGGCTAAATGCACAAATTAAATTTATTAGGGTTGCACCGATACTAGTATCGGTATCAGTACGGATACCGAGTATTTGCACAAGTATCGGTACTCGTGCAAATGCACCGATGCCTGAAACTGATACTTTCAGGCTCGGTTCTTTGAGCTGTCAGTGGGGTCTCCCCTGTTGACAGCTGAAGTGTTAAAGAAGTCCGGTAATTGGAGCTGTCCAAAAAAAAAAACGCAGCCGGCAATGTTTGATGTTCATGAGCGCGCCTGCTGAACGGCTGGGGAGCCGATGAGCGTGGCCAGCGGTCGCGATGACAACTGGCCACGCGCGACCACGGGCACGAGAGACAGAACGGGAATTTGTGTGTAAACAACACAGATCCCAGTTCTGTCAGGAGAGGAGAGGCAGATCGTCTGTTCCTACTAGCTAGGAACAACGATCTGGCTTCTCCTCTAGTCACTCCCACCCCCCCCCACAGTAAGAAACACAGTGAGGGAACACATTTAACCCCTTGATCGCCCCCTAGTGTTAACTCCTTCCCTATCAGTGACATTTACACAGTAATTGGTGCATTTTTTTTAGCTCTGATCGCTGTAAAAATGTCAATGGTCCCAAAAAAGTGTCAAAATTGTTCGATCTGTTCGCCGCAATGTCACAGTGCCGATTTTAAAAATCGCTGATTGCCGCCTTTTACTAGTAAAAAAAAAAATTATAAAAATGCCATAAATCTTTCCCCCTTTTTTTGTAGACGCTATAACTTTTTCCACAAACCAATCAATCTACGCCTATTGCGATTTTTTTTTTTTTTTTTTTTCCCCAAAAATATGTAGAAGAATATATATCGGCCTAAACCGATGAAGACGTATTTTTTTTTTTTTCAAAATTGTCACTCTTATTTTGTTTATAGTGCAAAAAATAAAAACGGCAGAGGTGATCAAATACCACCAAAAGAAAGCTCTATTTGTGGGAAAAAAAAGGACGTCAGTTTTGTGTGGGTACAACATCGCACGACCGCGCGATTGTCAGGTAAAGCGACGCAGTGCCGAATCGCAAAAAAATGGCCTGGTCATTAAGGGGGCAAATCCTTCCGGGGCTAAAGTGGTTAAAAAAAAAAAACCTTATTTGTTACATGTTGGCCCTGATAATGTGTTGGAATTTGCAAACAATCATTGACCTAAATTTGTATTTGGACTCCTCCATATCACAAGCCGAGGTGACTGTGGAAGCCTTATGGTGTGCAGAAGCTGCCAACCCAATTCTCACTGACACCGTAATATTGGGTTACAATTCTAAAATAAAATAAGGAATCTTCCAGGTTCCAGCTCCTCTTATTCACTTTCCCTTTCATCCTCACTGGAGCAATCATGGCGAAAACTTCCAATCTTCTCATTCCCAGTTGAGCAAGAAGCTGCACAGAAAACACGTCTTCCCTTAGAATCTGGTGGTCTGTGAAGATGACAAGTTTAGATAGATGCAGGCGACCCATGCAAGTGCCAACCACCCCTTTTGTTTGGGGGTCAACACAGCGACTGTTAAAGCCCACTAATGATGATCTGCTTCTCTATGGGCCCCCTTGTGTTATCCATCCGCTGACCCATAGAACTGGGGGACCGAGTTTTTTTTCTGGTGCCCCCATTGATTTACACCCCCCCCCCACACACACACCCCTACCCCCAAATGCAAATTTGCAATGCTGGTAAAAATTGATTCATAATTCGGCTGGCGATCTTTTATTTTCTGCTTGCAGTTCAGCTTTATGGTATTGATTTCCAAGTGCAATTTCCACTTCATTTTTAGTTCTGCTTTGTGCGGAACTTTAGAGGCATTCCAGCCTGAGATTGGATCCTGTATGAGACCCTTTAATCTGTCTGAGAGGAGATTAGAAATGCAACTCCAGGAATGTTAGTTTTTTGGTGTGATCGCTGTTCCGTGCGAGTGGGCAGACGGTGAGCTGGAGCCTTACAAAGTCTCACGTTTACATCCTACTTTGGGGTCTGGAGCTGCCCATCCTCCATTCCCCCAACACAGACCAACTTTACAGGGAGGTTTTGCCCAGGGATGGGCTTTCTTCTGAGTCCCCCCGCCCCCCCATAGTATTACTTGATTACCTGTTCAATCTGTCATTTGTTCCATTATTCAGCCTTGGGAGGTTTATCCACCCACCCCTTTAATGACCAGGCCATTTTTTTGCGATACGGCACTTGCATAGTTAGGTTGAAAAAAGACACAAGTCCATCTATTTCAACCATAAAAAAAAAATCATACAACCCCATATACCCAATCCTATACCCACAATTGTGGCACTGCCTTACTTTAACTGACAATTGCGCGGTCGTGCGATGCTGAACCCAAATAAAATGTCTCCCTCCCCCCCCTAAAAATAGAGCTTTCTTTTGGTGGTATTTGATCACCCCTGCGTTTTTTATTTTTTGCGCTATAAACAAAAAAGGCTGACCATTTTGAGTAAAAAAAAAAAAAAAAACTTTGATTTCTGCTATAAAACATATCCAATAAAAAAATGAAAAAAAAAAACGAATTTCTTCATTAATTTAGGCTATTATGTATTCTGTTACATGTTTTGGGTTAAAAAAAAATCCCAATATGTGTATATTGATTGGTTTGCGCAAAAGTTACAGCATTTACAAACTATGGGATATGTTTGATATTTATTTTTTATTTTACTGCGATATTGCAGCGGACAAATCGGACACCTGATGCTTTTTGGGGACCAGTGACACTAATGCAGTGATCAGTGCTAAAAAAAAAATATGCACTGTCACTGTACTCGTGACACTGGCAGGGAAGGGATCAACATCAGGGGCGATCAAAGGGTTAAATGTGTCCCTAGGGAGTAATTACTAACTGCGTGGGAGGTGCTTTGGGAATGAGAAGATCCATGTTCCTGCTTAGCATGGATTGGATAAGCCCGGTCATTTTGTATGGACTGTTGGCACACCCCAGTGCACAAGGAACCCCACACCTGCAGTATTTTATGAAGTGATGCACTATGAGTTGTGATGCAGGTGTGATGGCAGCTACTGGATTTGTATAGTGCATGTAGTACCGGGTTAACATGTGCTGTGTTGACACATGCTGTATAGTGCGTAAAGCCAACCTAGAGGACCAATAGGGACACTCTTGGGAATGGGGAGCGGGTCCAGGTTTGAATTTTACGTTAAATTTTTAATTCATATTAACCTTTTTTCTGCATGCAGCCTAAAGTTGGTTCATTGGTGATTTGTTCATTTTTTCAGGCCTTATATCTATGGTCCAACCTCTCAAGGGGAGAGAATGCAGATCCTTCAGAACTTCAAACACAATCCTAAAATCAATACGATCTTTATTTCTAAGGTGAGTGAGAGGGATAAAGAGAACATCTCCAATGAATTGGGTTGTCTGTGACAAAGATACCCAATAGGGATACTGGAGGTGGCCAGAGAGGGAAAATTTCAATCTAAAAGTCTTGGGAGAAGTCTTGGGGGGGGGGGAAGTCTTGGGGGGGGGGGGGAGTCTTGGGGGGGAAGTCTTAGCAAACAATTGGCCTGGTCATGAAGGGGGTAAAATCTTCCGGAGGCCAAGTGGTTAAGTAAGAAATGTTAGAGTGCTTAACCAAAAAGTTTGGGGGCAAAACGTCAACTAAGTTGTCCGCAGGGGTAGTCTGTGTGTAGAATGGATGAGCGCAACACAGCACTAGTATGAGTCTAGTAGGTTTTTATGGTATATGGCAAAGAGAGAAACCAACGCGTTTCGTGGGCTCAGGACTCCCCCCGGTCATACACTAGATTAGTGTTTCTCAGCCTTTTTTGTGCACAATCTCAGGGCTCAGCAGTCTGAGGGGTCATTCACACCAGGAGGTACATCTCGGTGTGTGTGCATTTTTGCAAACAGCTGGCCTTTTTTGTGCGGTGCAGGAAAATGTACGATTTTTGCATGTGTGCCGCACAAGCAATAAATAGACGTTTGTGAGGCAGAGTTGGTCTGTGGCTTGTAAATCCTCTCCCCCCAAATCTCCTTGCTAGCACAACAAATTCCCTCTTCCTTCTCCTCTTCTTCCTTCTCCTTCTCCTCCTTTTTTTTTCTCCTCTTTCTCTTCCTTCTCCTCTCTCCTTCTCCTCTTCTTCCTTCTCCTCTCTCCTTCTCCTCTTCTTCCTCTTCCTCCTCCTCCTCCTCCTCCTCCTCCTCCCCCTCCTTCTCCTCTTCTTCCTCATCCTCCTCCTCCCCCTCCTTCTCCTCTTCTTCCTCATCCTCCTCCTCCCCCTCCTTCTCCTCTTCTTCCTCATCCTCCCCCTCTTTCTCCTCTTCTTCCTCATCCTCCTCCTCCCCCTCTTTCTCCTCTTCTTTCTCATCCTCCTCCTCCCCCTCCTCCTCTTCTTCCTCATCCTCCTCCTTCTCCTCTTCTTCCTCATCCTCCTCCTTCTCCTCTTCTTCCTCATCCTCCTCCTCCCCCTCCTTCTCCTCTTCTTCCTCATCCTCCTCCTCCCCTCCTTCTCCTCTTCTTCCTCATCCTCCTCCTCCCCCTCCTTCTCCTCTTCTTCCTCATCCTCCTCCTCCCCCTCCTTCTCCTCTTCTTCCTCATCCTCCTCCTCCCCCTCCTTCTCCTCTTCTTCCTCATCCTCCTCCTCCCCCTCCTTCTCCTCTTCTTCCTCATCCTCCTCCTCCCCCTCCTTCTCCTCTTCTTCCTCATCCTCCTCCTCCCCCTCCTTCTCCTCTTCTTCCTCATCCTCCTCCTCCCCCTCCTTCTCCTCTTCTTCCTCATCCTCCTCCTCCCCCTCCTTCTCCTCTTCTTCCTCATCCTCCTCTTCATCCTTCCTCCTTCCTCTTCGTCCCTCTTTTTTTGTGCTTCCCCCCACTTCCTCCACTTCTTTGTCCTCTTCCTCGATTTATGTGCACTGTTCTGTTCATCAGGTGGGAGACACCTCCTTCGATCTACCAGAAGCCAACGTTCTAATACAGATCTCCTCTCACGGAGGGTCCCGAAGACAGGAGGCGCAGCGCCTGGGGCGTGTATTGAGAGCGAAAAAAGGTAAAACCCAAACTTTATGCATTTAATAACCTTATAAAACTGTCATGTGAAAATTTTTAGATTTTTCTTTTTGTTCTCTCTTTGCATTTTGTAAATTGATAACAATAAACAACAATATAATATTTTTGAGAGCGTTCTTACTTTACAGCATTTCTTCACAGCTACCTAAAACTTTCGCACAGTACTGTATATAATGCCAACAATTTATGCAGCACCTTTACGTATTGTACACTCACATCAGTCCTTGTCCTTAGGATCTCGCATGCATGCATACTCATACCGGGGCCAATATAGACAACAGCCAACTAACCTTTCAAGCATGTCTTTGGGAATTGGGGGAGGGGGGGGAGAAAAACGGAGAACCCTGAGGAAAGCAACACTAGCACAGAAAGAGCATGCAAACTCCTGGGCCCCAATGCTACAAGGCAGGAACGCACACCTCTAAGCCCCCCCAAGCATGTGGATGAAGTTTGTTGTGTGCAGGTTGTACGGCCCGACATTTTCACACCTCTGCCCTGTGATGTCTTTTAGAGGGATTTCTACAACCAGCGGTTGCACTTCCATCGCTTATTAAGAGCAGCTAATTGGCTTGAAGGTTTCTCACGCCCTGGAACATGACCAGTGAGTCACCCTGCGGTGGCAGCAGAGACGCTGTTCATAGGGGGGGGGGGCTTTAATTACTGCTGGCCCCCCTTGGGCCTCATCTGCAGCACACTTAACTCCTTGTTTCCTTTCTTCACGACGGAGTATACCGCACCGCCTGATTTATGAAATGAACGCGTGAAAACGACGATTCAAAGCTTGTTGTGGTTACGTTATTCTGATCAAATGTCTCGTTTCACTTTTTTATTTTTTAGCAATAATGAGAGTTTATTAAAGTAGTCAAAAGAGCAATACAGCCAGTATATATAAAAGGGCTACTTTAAATCTCTGTGCTGTGATTGAATGTTTAAATTTTTAAAAGGTAGAGCGCAACCTTCTAATATTTTGGAGAACTACAAGTTCCAAAAGCAGACCTTCCCTCTAGTTGCTAAAGGAGACTTTGGGGAATATAGTCCTCTCTGCTTTAAAGATCTTCAATAAGGAAATCTCCCGCTGCAAATATCTCTGCTGTCCAAAGAGGAAATGCGAGAAACTGACAGTTCAGGAAGTGTTGATTTTCTGCCCCCCACCCCCCAAAGTGCTTTAGGGACTTTAATCTGCTGGCCCCTGTGCAACTGCTGGATCTGGAAGTAATGTTATTGGTAAATGTAAAGCTGACAGGAGGAATTGCTGAGCGTAGTTGGGGACCATAACTCTGACCATCTCGGAAATGTCGCTTTAACCACTTCAGTGGCGGCCCGTCCATTAGGGGCGCGGGGGTGCCGCCCCCCCTATCCATGCGTCCGGCCCCCTAATCTACATACAGGGCGCCAGATTATTATTTTTTTAAGCATGTGATTAGAGCCAGAGGCTCAAATAAGCTTCAAAAAAATGGGTGGGCTTGGGGCGCAGAGCATTGCGCTTTGAGCCCACCCAGTTGTGTGGCAATAGTGAATTAATATTTTCTATTTTCACACTGAATCTCCTCCCCGCCATTCGGGTAGCGGGTCCTGAGACCAAATTTGCGATTGGCCAAAACACCCGACGATCCTATCGGCCCACGACAAAGAGAGGAGGGGGGAGACGTGGAGGCTGCCAGAGGGAAACGCTGCCTGGAAGTAAGTGCGGGGCTCATCGACTGACCGGGGGTGGGTGCTGGTGACCCGACTCGAATGACCCACGGGGATTGGCTGTGGGTGCATTGTTTGCCATCCCCCCAAAATATACCGCCACTGAACGACTTGCCGACTGCGCTATAGCCGAATGACTGCTACGGCGCGGTCCTCCAGTTCAGGCGGGAGCGTCCTATGGGGGCCTCCCGTGATCGCGCCAGCTGCGGGGCGCAGGTGGCG